>JADBJO010021582.1:12500-15000 GCA_016801955.1 Conus betulinus
TTATGGCTTTGCAGTCGTGGTACCCGCTTTCTACTTCCTCTTTTTGAAAGATCCGACCAAACCGTGCGGTCAGTATTCTACAGGTCTGGCCCTGACGCATGATTTCAAGAACATGATAACCTATTCTGTGCTTTGTTTTGTCGTTCCACACCTTTCCATTGTCATTTCGTTCATTCCACTCGTAGTCCGCTGCTTCTCAAGGCGAGGCAGAGGCCAGCAGGGTGTTGTGTCTCTCTCTGTCTCAGAGTCTGAAGTGAACGGGAGAAAGCTGCGTGGCCTGCATGACGACCCGGACACAGAGTCACCTTGGCAGTCTGCTCCTTCCGCTTACTGGGGGAACAACCTGAATGCCAGGGAGCAACTGCTGGCTCGTGGAACACGGCAAGGGGCAGCTGATGAGGAAACTGGGCGGCAACATCTGACCAACGATGCACAGACCACTCCGGCGCTGGACGTTGAAGACCCCCAGCCCTTTCCCAAGGTCATTCTCGCTGCAGCTATCGGGGAGCTCGTCCTGAACTTTTGATGATGATTTTTCTGTCGCATGTGCCCATGGATTTCACTTGGGAGGATCTGTCTCGCCTCCTTGCCGCTGGCTATTTGATGCACATGCTGACTGGAGTCTTCCTCCCCATCTGCTGGCTAAAGGACATCGACATGACGCGCAGAGCTGCTGGAGGCGGTGGTGGTTTTATGGTGGGTGGTGGTGGTGGTATTGGTGGTGGTGGTGGTGGTGGTATTGGTTGTGGTGGTGGTGGTCGTGCCACTGCTTTTTCTGCCGCCGAAGAATCTGAAATGTAGATAAGTATTGGAATGAAATGTAGCTGACATCTTTTGATTTCTCCCCTTTCACATAGATGCGTCATGAATAGTTGCCTACAAAATGAAGCGTGTTGCCTGAAAAAACAGTCCAGCTGACTTTTTGCATGGCTGTTTGATTGGTTGGTTAGTTCACCGAGTAGACTAATGGCTACTGCTTTTGATGTGTTCCCCCTATTGCCCTGTCTTCTGCCATCAAGCTCAGAGAAAAATCTGATTTTGAAAATCAGAAGTCTCAAGCTTCCTGTCTTTAGACAGTGTTTAAGAATGAAGGGGGGGGTGAAGACATTCTATTTTCTATTTGTGTAAAACTTTAAACCCGAGATAAAAACGACTCTCTCACTGCTAAGAAGGTAAGTTAGTCCTTTTGTTGTCGAAAGACTTTTTGGGACACATGCATTTCACTGTAAATCTTTCTCCTGTCAGAGAGAGAGAGAGAGAGAGAGAGAGAGAGAGAGAGAGAGAGAGAGAGAGAGAGAGAGAGAGAGAGATTGTAAAAGGTCAGATAGAAAAAAGTACCCTTGAGAAATCTGTTCTTAAGTCACAGTATCCTGGGCGTGTCACAAAAAGGAGAATTTTTACATTGTGACATAAGTACAACAGTATGATTTCACGCAACGACGTTGAAGTAATACCTGTGAAGGAAGGGTACGATTGAACTAAATGAGGCTGTGCCAAGAAGTTCGGACACCTGCCACTGTCTTTATATGCATTCTTCGAATGCAGACAGCACATCAATTACTATGACCACCAACGGTGATCGCTTCAATGAAGACTTCATATTGTGTAAAAATTCTTTCAGTACTGTATGAACATACAAAATGCATGTCGATTTTTTGGTTTTCCTGAGTAGTGTGTTTTTTTTTTATTACATAGCGTAGCAATCAATGTTTCTGTGTACATTTTACACTGCCGATCGGGTAAGTCGACGCTCAAATAAATCTATTTCAGTTGCTGCTGTTTGTGATGGGAATAAAAGATTGGTTCTGGTCGATATTCTTTCAGTAGCGGTCATGGAGATTGACCTGGACTTTGTGAATACACATGTATGCTGTTGGATACCATTTGGCCTCCCTTGCATCTTTAAATGGATCCTCAAGTGTAAGCCTAAAGATTTTCCCCGACATTTTGTACTGTTGATATAATGATTTCAGTTTTTGCAGCAGCTTATTTCTTAAACACACTCTTCTACATAGTACTTTTCTTCCCTTCGCTGGTTGCTTTGCTGTGCTGTTGGTTTCTATTTCTGAACACTTGGTGGGGAGAATGTCACAGAATTATGGACTGTGGACCAGCTCCACTTGACGCCAAGGGAGCACGCACGTGCCTCCCTGATGAGTCTGATCCAGCGGACGAAAGGTCTCGGGAACAGGCGATATGAATGATTTCTTACTTCAAGATGGATTAGAATGGTTCCCATAGGATGTTAGTGGAGATTTGCATATTTGTAACATATTTCCTGATTTTCGATGTCATTTCCTTTCTTCCCTTGTGTGCCCCCCCTCCTCTCTCTCTCTCTCTCTCTCTCTCTCTCTCTCTCTCTCTCTCTATATATATATATATATATATATATATATATATATATATATGAAACATTTGTACACACACACACATAAATCTTTTCCCTGAACGTGGTGATCCAGATCTCTTTCTTGCCTCAACGCTGTTGACAGTATGATGT
>JADBJO010021582.1:20000-29307 GCA_016801955.1 Conus betulinus
TGGTTTAGAAAATGGAGGGGGTGAGTGGGGAGGAGAGTGGTGTGTGAGGAAGAGGGAATGGATCATTTCATGAGCAGATGGTAGAAGGAAATTTCGACCCTCTAATCTGTCTGTCTGTAACTCCCTCCCTCCCTCCCCCTCCTCTCTCTCTCTCTCTCTGCACGTGTGTGTGTGTGTGTGTGTGTGTGTGTGTGTGAGTGTGTTGTGTGTGTGTGTGTGTGTGTGTGTGTGTGTGTGTGTGTGTGTGTGTGTGTGTGTGTGTGTGTGTGTGTGACTTTAGATGCGTTTACATTTGGTTGTAAGATGTATTTCTAACTAGTGAACACACAATGGACGATTCAAAGTGCCAAAGAAATCACTTGTATGTTATGCAGTTTAAATATAAGCAATATAACAAAAAACTGGCTGTCATAAGTGAGAGCTAAACTAAAGGGATCAGGTATGGACAAATCAGGGAGCAGACGAAACACACGCATTTGTATGCACGCTCCTTTCTGCGCCAAATGGTTGCTGGTGGCAAGAATGATTGAGTCACACACCAGAACAGAGACAGATTTGATGTTCACAGGCAGTGAAAAGTGACATTCCATGAACCATTCACTTACCTATGAACACAAACAGGCAACACAGCCCTCTGCCTGTCTGTCTGTCTGTCTGTCCCTCCCCACAGACTCACACCCTGTGTGACCTTCCCTCAGTCCCCTGTGTGTCTTTCTCCTTTCTACCCTGCCTTTCCGTTCGTATCGCTGTCTGCCTGCTTGTCTCCTTCTCCCACCCCTCTCCTCCCAATCATCCTCCCATCTCCGCCCCACCACTCTCCCGATCGCTCCAGGACGTCTGTTTCTTCATTAAACAAAGTGTGTTTCCAAACGGTTCCTTTGGGGGTTATCTGGATGTCCTGAGACACAGCTTCTGGACTATACGGAGTGACGACAGAGTTTGCTTTCCGAGGTCTTAATCCAGAGAGAGAGATTAGGTCCAAAACACTTTGTGTTTCCGGTTACATCCGCAGTTGTCTGCGTTCAGACTTTAGAAGACGCTCACCGCACACACACACACACACACACACACACACACACACGATGATGATAATGGCACAACCAATGTTAGGTGACTACTCAAGGTCTGACCAGCAGGTTGGGCTAATGCATAGGTCAGACATCTGTGGGCTAATGCGTAGGTCAGACATCTGCTGAGTCGTAGCCATGAGGCCCTTTCCTTAAATTCTCTGATCCTAGTTATTAATTCATGTATCCATCAGCTTTAAATCGTACGCAGTGTGGTCTCAAAACTGTGCTGATGTGGTGTGTCGTATATAAACGTGGCATGCAGTGACGCCTCCTTGATGAAACTGGAACAGAAACATACTTTAGAAGATGGACTCTCATTTGTACAAAGCCATCTCACAGTCCGGTAGCAGTTTGTTCGTGTATGTCTTTATTCTCCTACTTCATAATGTACAAATACATTTTACACAAAACCGCCCCGTCCCCTCCTCCTTCTCTTCCCCCCATACCCACCCCATTACTTACTGACATGTATTGCCTGTTAGATGTTTCACCTCCAAATCCCAGCGTACCACCAATAGCGAAGAAAGGCGAGTCACCTCTGTGCCCCTGCTTATAACTGCCATAGAACTGATTCATTAATCCTAAATCCAAGGCCAACATTCTCTTTTTTTTCCACACTGGATTTTTCTTGTGGTCAGAAAAGCAGGGCAGCCTCTCTCAATGCGAACAGCCCAGTCACTACCTGATCTCTGCCTTCAGCCTGAACTGTGATTTAAGAACTTGCTGATCAGTGGGAGACTACAGTATAAAGGCAGTCGATTGTGACTATGACGACTGTTACAACGAAAAACCAAACTCCTGTTTTTGGAAGTTCTGCACTGGACCCCAAACACTTACTGAGGTGAATGACAAGAACTGATCATCAACCCTGGTTGCGTCAGATGCAACCAGGGGAAAGAACAATCCTGGTATTATGTTTGACGTCTTCGCTTTAAGCTAAAGATCTGGATATCGATCTTTATAACCCGTTCGAGCAGTTCAAAGGAGGGGTGTGTCCTTCAGCAAAATCCATAGATCCTCCATCAAAATCCACAGATCCTCCATCAAACATCCATAGATCCCCCATCAAAATCCATAGATCCTCCATCAAATATCCAGATCCTCGAGGATATACAGTTCGAGAAACATGGCGTAGCAGATTCAATTTAAAGCTTAAAACATTCGAGAAAATTTGAAAATCATGTTGTAACATAGCCTATCACGACTGATTTTCTCCCAAGTTCGGGAAGCGTGATCAAAACTGGTACACCTGACAGATAAACGGTTTCTGCAGAAAACAACTCCATACGATGATGTATATTTTCTTTACCAGGTCAGAATCGCATTACCTGGGAAAAACTGCTTAGAAAGTTATAGAATCGTATGTATGTTTTAAAACGGTAAAAACAGAACATGTAGACATAAATGTTTTTATTGTCTCCATCTGTTAGATCCATTTTTGGACTCAAACTCACACACACTTACACATATACACATGCGCATGAGCGCGCACAGCACGTAGCATGCATACACAAAAAAGTATCACTGAGAGAGACTCTTTCTGTGCGCGCGCGCGCGCGCGCGTGTGTGTTGTGTGCGTGTTGTGTGTATACGTGGGGAGGTAGGGATGCGTATATACAAACAATCCCTCCCATGGTCCACCTACACAACCCCACTCCCCAACCCCAGACTGTCTGTGGTTTACCGCGCCTCGCGCAATCTCCCCCTCCCTCTCTCTCCTCCCTCTACTCTCTCTACGCCTCTCCCTCTCCTCTCCTCTCTCTCTCTCTCTCTCTCTCTCTCTTCTCCTCGCCTCTCTCTCGCTCTCACTTCTCCTCTCTCTCCTCTCCTCCTCTCTCTCTCCTCTCTCTCCTCTCTCTCCTCTCTCTCTCTCTCTCTCTTGCACACACACGCGCGCACGCTCGCGCGCACACACACACACACACACACACACACACATGGAGAGCAATATTGTACGGGCGACAGTAGGCCTACCCTGGCTTCCCCTGTCCCCCCTCCCCTCCAGGGGCCACTGTTGCCTCCCATCACCACCCGCAACGCACCTCCCCTCCCTCCTCCACATCCCTACTCTTGCTCCCCCTCTCTCCGGAATGTGTGAACCGTCCTTTGAAATCACCGCCATCGTTACCAAGTCATAGTCCGTGTGGCGGCTTTGGAAACTGAGAACTGGTAGACGGTAGACGCTCCGGCCTTTTTACCCATCCTTTATCAGTGTGTGTGTGTGTGTGTGAGAGAGAGAGAGAGAGAGAGAGAGATTGATTGATTGATTGGTTTTTAATACGCAAGGATGAAGATTTTAGGCCAAAGCCTAGTCTTACAATCTGTCCTTGTCATGCAAACATTATTATATTATTCATACTGACAATTCAACATAGAAACACTGTAAGAGAGAGAGAGAGAGAGAGAGAGAGAGATAGAGAGAGGAATCATCTGTTATATTCCTTCGCGTGTAGCTTACACTGAAGCAGTGTTACGATGCAAAAAGAGCCGCCAAGCTGTCGGCCGCAACTGCTCTGTGACGTCACGGCGAACGTCCCTGATGGTGATTAGAGATACCACAGTAACAGGCTGGGCGTGCTAGCGCCCTGTCGGCGGCCTTGAAGACGTTGCTGTGGGGACGGACAGCAATGTAAGTCCTCCGCTTCTTTAAGGTCGCCGGCCTTTGGCGTAGCATTGACAGGGTATCCCGCATCTCCCCGCCCCCCCACCCCAAGAGCTAATCCACCCCTGTTTGCGATGCCTCACACTCGTCTGCCTGCCATTGACTCTCTCTCTCTTCACTACCCACCCCTATTCCTCCCTCCTCCTCCCGCCCCCCCTCCCCCCCCCCCCCCCCCCTTTTTCTCTCCTGTCTCTGTCACTCACGCGCACTCACGCGTATATGTGTGTGTGTGTGTGTGTTGTGTGTGTGTATGTGTGTGTGTTTGTAAATAGTAATGAATTGTGAGCGGGAAAATCCTGATACCCTGCATGTACGGTTTGTAACAGTTGATTTGCTTGTGATCCTCGTTTGGTGGCTAAAACGAAGGAAATAAGTGGCTGGATGTCTAGTGAAATGGTTTTGATTTAGAGTCCGCGACTGTCTTTAATCTATAAATGCTGTATTTCAAATACGAGTTTGTGAAAGTGACTTGGAGGACTAATTTTAACCTTGTTATTTGATATAACTATGTCTGAATTAAGTATCGAAAAAACAAATGAGGCAGGATTAAAAATGCGAAAGGTTATCTTCCGGTGTTGAATTTCTATTGCTTGAAAGTGAAGAGAAAACAAACATACAACAAACAAACAAACAAACAAACCTCAACCCCCCTCCCCCCCAAAAAAAAACAACAACACACCACGATCACATGGGAAAACAAATCTACATAATATGGACTGAAACTGTTATAATAGAAATGGTGTTGAACTGACATCATTCTCAAACCTCCCATTGACGTATGCCACATTCTGGGAATACTCACTGCTGACTGGGGGGAAATACATTACTATACTCTGGGCTTACTTGTGGATGAATATTTCACACACCACACTGCACATTTTATATTCATAAACACGTCCTGTGTCATTTCGAATGAGTTCTTACACTGTTGTTGTTGCAGTACTGAATGCTGATGTGGTGGATCCTGACACATTAGGAGGAAAACCGCGAGTCTAGCTGCTACCCCTCTGTTTAATCTTCTTTGAAACAAACATTTCCACCTTTTCACTTAGAAGTCATGATTCATGTAATGAAATATGTTAATAAATCGTTTTGGATATTACAGAATGCGGAGCGAGATGCATCAGGAAGGAACAGAGGCGGGGATTGGGGGATGGGGGTGGGGGTGGGGAGGGACTGGGGTGCGGTGCGGTTTATTCATGTATGGGAAAGAGCACGGATAAAATAGGGTGGCGCTGGCTGCACAGACATTGGAGAGGTTTGAAAGACATGGGGACGATAGGAAGAAGGGATGCAGGGTTTGGAGGAGAGGGAAGGGGATGTCTGGCGACAGTCGGAGAGTGAGATGGAGGGTGTCATACATAGCAAGACTAACTATAGATACTTTAGTCAAATGTATTTCAAATACAAATGAATGAACCGCACCTCCATCAGATATATACCAGTCATAAAAAACAAATTGACACTGAAAGCTCACTCACATATTTTAGCCTTCATTGGTCTCATAAACAAGCAAAGAAAGACATACACATACTATATTTCTTGAAAGACAACCACATGGACAAAATGTATGATGGATGCTTTCCTGCCACTCTCTTCCCTATAGGATTACACAGCATCATAACAAAATCCAGTTTGGTTTTAGAAAAAAAAAAGCGCTGTTTTCTGCATGCGAGTATCCATATGGGTCAACGAACAAAAACACTCAGAAAAAGGAGTGGGATGGCTGGTTCGTGGTTTTTTTTTTTTTTTTTTTTTTTTTTTTTTTTTTTTTTTTAGATTACGTGCCTCTAAAGGTAAATTTGGCATCGCAGCACTCCAGAACTGACATACTTCTGGAGTGATTATCTTAAAATACCCGTCACGGTTGTTTTGAAGCACTATGCGTTTGAAAGGAACAAAGTCATGTCTAAAGAAGAATCAAACCCCCAAACACCTGCAATGTGTTCCAAGCAAAGTAGGCCAAGCCAAATCAAGTTGGCCTTGACACTGAGATGCTGCTGGGTCACGAATGGGAAAAGAATCAGTGGTTGTTGCATGTTCTTCACAGTGGGAGGACAATTAACCCACCCTCTCTCCACTTTTCCCTTACTTAAACGTGCATCGGATTTTCCCAAAGCACTGACTTTCTTTTCTTTCCTTTATTCCTGATTTCGCCTATCAACTTTACAGAAACACGTGGTCAGCCGCTTCCTGGCCCCCTCCACCCTACTCTCCCATCACTTTCTAATTCCTGTGTGTGGTTGAGCCATTAACGGCATATCCAGAGTGTCTATGAATGGGGATAATATCATTCAAATGTCGTTGAAAGAACGTTTTTCAGATTCCGCCAAAATGATGGGACGTCAGCATTTTCAGGAGCTTTGGAAGACCAGAAATGTCAAGACTAGGGGAAGATAATCCTCACAGTAGATGTTTTTGAAAATCCTTAGCGTTCAAAGTCATGACTGTCAACGAAAGGGCGAGACATTCCTGGAATCTTCTAGGGGTCAGGTCAGTGATCTCTCTCTCTCTCTCTCCACACACACACACACACACACACACACACACACTCGATCACGTGCACGTGCACGCATACTACACTCGAACGCGTGCACACACACACACACACACACACACACACACACAGAGCATTGTCTTTCATACAGTACCGACTTGTGCGTCAAGAAACCGTTCATTGTTGACAGAGTGCACAAAGACGCTGAACCAAAGACGGTAGAGTACTGTGAACAGCGACTGACTGTCATAGTATGTTTGCTATATTCTGCGTGTGTGTGTGTGTGAGAGAGATAAATATGATGAGGCCAGATACAGTGTGGATTAATCCTCTTTTTTTCCTCTCTCTGCATAGATAAGTGGTGAGCGTGTGTATTATTTCATGTTCAAACCCGTCCTCTTTCTTGAGATGGTACCAGTTTATTATGGAGGATGTCTATGCTGTCTGTTGACGTTTCGTAATGTATTTGCGCTGTTTTACAACCTTTTTCTTAAACACAAAATATAATTGTGTGCGCATTGTAAAGAGAGAGTGTGTGTATCAGGGCTGAGCATGATTACGAATATACACATGGTTAGAATCGTCTGTGTACAAGCGATCACGCTGCATTGCCTACGGCAAGACAGAAATTGAGTCCTCCATGTGTATGCGCGTACAGCTGTATGATTGTACACACTGAGTGTGCAAAATGTAACATCGTTGTTTTTGCCAAATCGTTATATAATGTTAATTAGTATTAATCTAACTGCTGAAGTTTGACGAAAATATATGCCGCGGGGAAAACACGTACAGGCAAACAATGATTCATCGAGTGTCATTGCGTTTACACAATTTAGTGACGTACCGTAACATTGACAATTAAATTTCAGCGAGTGTTATTATGTACTGAGGAATTACAGGTGGAAGTATATAATATCTCTTATATTGACAATTTGTCTGTGAAGAAACAAGAACGAAACTAAAACGTTACAACAAAATCGTTTAATAACAACATGTTACATAGATCAAAACGTTTTGGTCCAAGGTCAAATCCACATATGATTGCTTTTCAAGTCAAATCTATATGTGATTGCTTTTCAGAGATCAAATCTATATATGATTGCTTTTCAGGGATTTTTTTTTTAAATCCAATTCAGAGCTGTCAGCGAGTACATGACAAATACGTTATCTCTCCGCTTGGCATCAAATAAATAAACACCACTTATAATTCTGTGGTATTCTCATCATCGAGGGATGAACAACAGAATTCTACAGCACCTCAACGCATCCATCAAAGAGCAGAAGTTGTGTAAAAGAAAGCACCGCATGGAAATAAGTCTCTTAAAAACTGACATCATTATTTACAGGATAAAAACTACTAGGAGAAATCTTTGCGCCTGCACTCGAAAAAATTCGTTAAAAATCCAAGGGAATTCAAAAGGTGTTAACAGTCAGTGTGTGTTCAGCTCTACTGTTTAATAACCCCAGCATTGTCAGTCACATCAGTGCTTACGGCAGCTAAGAACTGTGCAAACAAGCCTTTGGATCTGCTGAAATAAACAATCCCCGACTTATTAGACTAAACAATAGTATGTTGAACAACAAAGACGTAGTGGCAAAAACAAACGAACAAACAACAAGGGCAGGGAAACAATTCCTTCCTCATTAAAACAATGACTTCGCCAAGACTTTAATAAAAGGGAAGTAGTGAGACGGGAAAGGAATTGTGTGAGAAAGAAAACGGAAATGAGATGCTTCAGTGCTGCTTACTGGGTCAACAATAGTCTCTCCCCTGAATACAATGTCATTGGTATTGTTTGACCAGAGCCCTTGAGTCCGCTGATTTGGACTGTCAGTGGGAAGACCGCTAATTTGTCGGCTCTCCTTCGACATCAAGTGGAAATTCATTCTCCATCATTTTGTCACTACATATTATCACCACAAAGGGCTCAGAACCGAATATAACGGCGCCACACAAGCAGCCAGTGAAGGACAGAAAATGAAATGTGAAGAAAGCATCGTAAGGAAATAAGTTGTTTAGAAACTAAAATAATTTCTTAAAGAGATAACTGGCTATAAGGAAAACTCTTTAAATCTGTGCTTCAGGATTTCATGCCATTCGCCGTGTATTTATGTATAGAACTCAAAATACGAAGTAACGACTCAAGATAGCAATGATGCGTTTAGTTAGTTACCTTCTACACAAATGAATTGCGGTGTATGGCCTATATTAGCCCCTCTACCCCCTTTTAAGGGGCTACGATCTCCATAAATAAGTTTCTGCATTTGTGTTTCACTCAGTAAGGCTGCTTAAAATGGTGTACAAAAAGCAATTCATTTCGGACAGTAAGACTCCACTCTTTTCAAGCACCAAAATACATTTTTTTTTTTTTTTTTTTTCCGAATCTCCGGAAATTGTTAACTGGAAGCATTGCAGTACTGGTCGCTCTGCAGAGACTGCTATAAGTTCTCAGCGTGACGTACACACATCCTCAGCGTTTCAGAGTGACTGGTGTGGCCAGGCTGTCTGCAGTGGTACTCCATCCTCTGTCTCTGGTCCCTCACATCCTCACCAAGTAACAGCGCTGCCAACCCCCAGACACCAGGCAATGCTGCAGGGTCTGCTCTGCCGCATGTGGTTTGATCCTAGCAGACATGTGCATCGGTTGACACGCGACAGAGGGAGACCAAGAAATAACGGTTTTCATCTCACATGGAAGGGTTTGTGTCTTTGGACTCATATATATATATATATATATATATATATATATATATATATATATATATATATATATATATATATATAAGCTGTGTGTGCAACATGCCTAACCATACGGGGCAAACGTCTATCCCCCTCAACCGCCCCTATCGGTCCCCACAGACCAAACAATACTGGAGTTTTGCTCGACGCTGACTTCGGGCGGAGATGACGCCACTGAAGTGTAAGATCGTTTTGAGGTAGGAAAAAAGGGAAAAAAAAAGAAAGTATTCATAATAATTATGTGCTAAAAAGATATCAAGTCCTCGCTCCCACCCCCCCCCCCCCCCCCCCCCCGCCCCCCCCCCCCTCCCCGTCTCTCTCTCCTCCTCATTCTTGAG
>JADBJO010021583.1:0-5000 GCA_016801955.1 Conus betulinus
GTCTACGGTTTTTTTTTTTTTTTTTGGCGGTTCACTATTAACAGCATTTAACAACAACAGCAATGATGATAATAATGATAATGATAATGGCGTCAGGACCCCGTTTGTTTGCTTCTTCTGTTTATATCTCTATTTTCATATTCTGTATTATCTTCTGAATGCTTAGAAATTGCACAGTGGTGTTCAGTTGTGTTGCTTTTTCTTTGGTATTCTTTTTAGATTTTTTTTTGCAAAAAGTATGTTACATTATTCAACATCTTTCGCCGTTTCGCATATTGTCTAACACTTGCATTGCTTTGCCAAATGCCTGTGATGATAGGCCCTGAAGATGGAATGTCTTTTTTATTTAGCCAACTTACTTCGGTTCGAAATAGGGCTACTCCAGGGGAAATGGAAACAAGAGCAAAGCAGAATTGATGGGCCGCCAAACGAAGGAACAAACACACTGCAACACAAACACAACGCTTTTCGACCTATTGGATCTTATTCAAGCGGGACAACTGCCTTTCGAAACTATGAAAACAAAGGACAAACATTCAGTCATTTATCTCTTTGATCTGTTTATATCACCGTGACGTGTTTTGCGTAAACAGACTTCAGAAACATTTAACTATTCATGTGTTTATTTCAAATGAACGATACCTATCCATTCCGAGTATGCGGTGCACAACTAGACTGATTTAGATCCATATGTAGATTGTTGAAGACATCTTATCTACTTCTGCTGACGTTGCCATACTGCACCTGCCAGCAATACTGCCAGTGCTAATACCATTTAAACGAAAGAAGGTGTTTTCATTGTTATTAACGTTTAAGGCTTATTAAATGAGCAAGACTCACTTTCTTCCTTTTTTCCCTTTGTTGAAGTATAGACATGTAAAAACATACAGAATGCTCTAAAATGTAAAAGGAGCATACTTTGGGCGACATTTCGATTGTATAGTATTAGAGTCCACACACAACGAGAGCTTAATTGAGTAGATGTCGTCTTCGATCAAGACGGAATAGCCGGAAAATCTCATCTGCTGCTATTAAGGAGTTTGTCTTAAAGAGTGTTTTAACACATTACTCTGCGAAGTGGACACATTTTCCGAGTATTGATGTGCTTGATTATTTCCCTTTCCTACGATTGGGAGCATTCTTTTTTTGCAAGGCCTTTGGATAGTATGGTTTCCATGCGACATCCTCTGAAGCACTTCGCGAATCCAAGTCCCAAGGACGGCGATTGCTCTTTTTGGAGGACATTTCTTTTAGCGCTGTGTTTTGTGAGTGTGTTTGTGTGATACATTGGCAGTGCGGAGGCGTGTGATATTATGAACGAAGTATTGACATGCACACATTAAACAACCCACGGCAATTGAAAATGGAAAAGAGCAGGGGGGTTCCCCGCTGCCCTGCAAAATTGATGTAGATTGACGATAGTCGCCTGGTATTTCATACCAAGCCACAAAATTGTCACTTACCGTTGTCATGTGCCATCGTGTACTAGTGGGAAATGGAGGACACGTATAAACATCGCAAGCATCCTATGTGAGAAACTGGAGGAATAATTGAGATAAATGAAAGTGAGTGACTGATATTTGAATGGTATGGGAAACGACTGAATGAGCGCCAGTAGGCTGCTCTCGGCTGGCTCTACCTGGGTAGGCAGCTGGTTGAGTGAGTGAGATAGTGTGTTTATTGTAAAGCGCTTAAGAGCTTGGTCTGTGACTGAGGATAGGCGCTATATAAGTACCAATGTATATATATAATAAAATAACCAAGCTGTAACCAAACACAGTTAAAATCAACACAAGTGTAGAAATGTGTATTTCGTTTGTACCATGAACGTAAATATTTAACAAATATTTGGAAAATAAACAAGTCCAGTTGTAATCAAATCTGGCAAAGTATTAGAAAATGGGTCTATTTGCGTGTCCACGTATTGCTTGGATCTAACTGGGGTAGGGGAGGGGGGGAGTAACCACTATGTCTCTTCCCAGATGCATTCATAATAAAACAAATAAACAAAAACACAAACAGAAAGTAAAGTGGATTCACCCTACTTGGGGAAAATCCTCAGTAAGTTTGTAGAAGCAGCCCACTTATAATCATGGAAATCGAATTCCACTATCGATCAGACACATGCGTTGTGCTGCTGTGTGGAACTATTGAGAGCTCACAGTGGCAGGTCTGAAAGAAAATGTCTTTGAAGATTTTCATAACATTTCCTTCAGGCACTAAACAGGTCACAATGGGTCATAGTACTTTACGCACCTCTGCTAATGATACAAATGAAAGTTTTATCGATGACATGTTTTGAAAAGGCCACGGGTTTCACACAGAATGACACACCTGTTTACACACACACGTACTGTGTCTGTGCCTGCCTTTGTCCATGCAACACCCGACGTCAACACACACCCCCCCTCCTCCTTCCCCCTCCCACCCCACCCCTCTCTCCTCTCTGTCCTCTTCTCGGTCACCTGACCTTTTCAGGCCTAACAGACTGAAAGTGAAATCCAAATCACAGGTCACTCAGAGCTGACAGAAAGTCAAGAGGGTTTTCTTGTCTGCTCTTCTACACACTTGAGAAAAGCCAGAAAAAACCAAAGGCATATTTTCGCCAGCCTATGCATGGTTAGCGAGCAGTACCGCACTATCACCATCTGCATCCAAGTATGTCACGTAACTCTTGGCTTCAGATATGAAACCTCCACCAGACTGTGTTTTACAGGAAGTGTATTGTACTGTCTTTTGAGTCATGCCTAATTACTAAGGTTAGAGGTCAAGATATCAATATATAGTTTCATCTCACATTTTCCTGGGATGAATCAATGACTTAGACTTGGGATCAAAAAGTAGAAGGAGATTACCAGGTCTTCTCTTGGGTCATCCCTTTGTCTTTCACTGATCTGATCTACAGGCAGTCTTGAGGGGTCAGTGAAGTTGCAACACTATGTGTCTGCTGTATGTATTATAAACTGTGAAATCAGATTTCTGATCTGGCTGACAGGGTGTCAATCAAAATACTGCAAGTGAGAGTGGGAGGGATCTATTCCTACCATCATTCATCTCCAAAATTATTTGAACTTCGCCGGCATGCGCTGAGATAAACGACCGATGATTTATTCACACATTTTTTAGCACAAATGCTAATAAAACTAGCGTGGGTCATCACAATGTCATCACCCTCAAACCTGTACACAACTGTCTGAGTATGGGTGGGTGAATATTAAAGAGGAGTGGGGGGGGGAGGCAGAGTGGGGAGCGCAGAGAAGGCCAGGTGCCTTTGTGTCAAGTGAGAGAGTTGCCAGGTGCTCAGACTATGCTTCGTGTATCGGGCTCTTCATATGCTTGTCCTCTTAGCCAAATGGCATATGTTTGAGCTTTTTTGGTTGGTAGTGGTTTATGTTTGTTGTTTCTTTTCTTTCTTTCTTTTTCATTATTTCAACATTGTGCCGTTGTTAATGCAATTCCACTTATGTTCTTTTTTTTTTTCTGTTTCAGATTATTACCACTGTTTTTTTTTTTTAAGTTTCATTAACTTCACGTAGACGCATGCTTTGATTTCTTTTGTAACAGTTTTATATCAGTATTGTCATAAGGTCAGACTGAATAAGACACTTGTATAATAAATGCAGGGAAGTGTCTTCACTGTAATATCATTACAGTACAAGTAAAACGATCTCCGCCATAACGTGTGCACATATCAGCGTTATTTGTGCCATAACATGCTCCTAGCACAATATGCTACACCTCTCCCATGGTTTAAACAAAGTGTCAACTGCTCTCTCTCTCTCTCTCTCTCTCTCTCTCTCTCTCTCTCTCTCTCTCTGTGGCATTATATCGAAGTTCTCCCTCTCCCCCCTCTCCTCCTTTCTCTGCTTTCCTTTCCCCTCAATGCAGTTATGATGTGTGTGTGTGTGTGTGTGTGTGTGTGTGTGTGTGTGTGTGTGTGTGTGTGTGTGTGTGTGTGTGTGTGTGTGTGTGTGAAGTCAAGTCAAAATCATCTTCATTGAGGGTTAAAGAATAAGCTTTCCAGCTTTTTTTTTTTTTACATCCTGCCCTCATAAACAAGAAACTAATACAACATATAACCACAAGCTCTAAAACGTTTTTAAAAGCACATAATTTCTATTATGCAAATACATAACTCTCATATGCAATATGAAACAATAATGAAACTATTCTTGGAACATCAAGTTCAAGCAGAGAGAGAGAGAGAGAGAGAGAGAGAGTGAAGGGGATCGTATTGATGGAAATGACTTTAACTGATGCACAGAATTTCTATCAGGTGCATTTTTAGTGCTTTTTAGATGTATGTTGTTGAGGGGACATGATTTTTTTTTTTTGAGGAAGGCAATTATTCCATGTGGTCCATCCATAATGCAGAAAACATGAAAACGTGATTTATAAAGATTACTTTGAGGTCTGGAAGAGACAGTTTATGTGTATGTCTGTAACTATTGAAGACATAGCTTTCAGTGATTTTTTTTGGGGGGGCTGATCCATTCATTGCATTGTAAATGCACAAGTGTTTGTTGAAAAAGAGTCTGTCTATAAATGGAGCAATATTAAGTTTTGTAATCATTCTTTGTCAAGGGATTGGATTTCAGGTGAATGAATTTAATGGCCCTTTTATGCAGACAACTTATTATTAGTTTCAGATTAGTTTCACTGGGATCATCCCATGACGTAGATGCACAATTGATAAGAGAAAGGATGTGTGCATATTTATGAAAAATATCTTTCTGAAATCAAGATTTAGATTTTTAAGAAATTTTTGAAGGTTGATATATTCTCTTAGAAATGCGTTTTCCAAGATCTGCAATGTGGTAAGACCAAGATAAATCACCGTCAATGATAACACCTAAAACTTTATGCTATGTAACTTTGTCAATATTTTGTCCTTGGGCATGTAATGGCGCGAATGAGGATTTCATTTTCTTGTCGTTTTTGACGAGTTGTGACCTACATGCATTTGGCTTTACTAGCATAGAGGGACATATGCTTCAGTT
>JADBJO010021583.1:12500-29307 GCA_016801955.1 Conus betulinus
AGAAGTATCATCATCAGTAAAGAAGGGGAGAGACATATCATCATCAGTAAAGAAGGGGAGAGACATATCATCATCAGTAAAGAAGGGGAGAGACATATCATCATCAGTAAAGAAGGGGAGAGACATATCATCATCAGTAAAGAAGGGGAGAGAAGTATCATCATCAGTAAAGAAGGGGAGAGAAGTATCATCATCAGTAAAGAAGGGGAGAGAAGTATCATCATCAGTAAAGAAGGGGAGAGCAGTGTCATCATCAAAAAAGAAGGGGAGGGGAAAAAAAAGCAGAAACACTGCAGAACATTCTGCCCTTCTGATAATCTGTCTTTTCCTCCATGGACAGAGTGTAATGTCCCTATGTAGTCCAGTTGAATTCTTCCACGTGTCATCCATTAACTTGCGCTCTGTGTTCTGGAAGCAAAGTCATCCATATGTCTATTTCAATGGTCATAACTCTGTGGTAGTGTGTTTTATTCCTTTAATTTGATAACGTTGGCAATAAACGAGTCAATGACATACTTGTCCTAGCGTAGGGAATTTTTTATTCATAAAGAAATCAACAGGTCAGTCACAGAGGTTTTTAACTGTTTCAAAACAGCGTGAATACTTTATATTGAAGCAACCCGTGGCAGAGAGGCAGTTCAAGAAGATATCATTTGTGCAGAGAGAAAACTGAATCAAAATTGCCAGCTGATCTCAGGAGCATCTGCATAAAAAGTGTTGGACAAACTTTTCCTTGTACAATACATAACACACACACACACACACACACACACACACACACACACACACACACACACACGTTCTCTGAAGACAATTCACCATGGAATCAAAATCAGCCAGCATCCACAATGTGCTGAGTCTGCTGTGCTCAGGTATTGGAGGGATCTCGTCTTCATGTTGAAACCTCAGTATAAAATGAAGACCACGATGTGTGCAGAAGAATAAAGACTACCGTGAACGAAAGACGTGTCCTAAAAGCTTTTGCTATAAGGACGTAAAACTCAACTATTTCGGTGTGTGGAAGGGAGGGCAAGGGTTGGAAGGTCTGGTGTACTTAGTCAGAATGGATAAGAGAGAGAGAGAGAGAGGGGAGAGAGAGAGAGAGAGAGAGGGAGGCTGGAGTATTAGAAGCAGTCTGATTATCTTGGCGTAGGTCAGCAGAAAACTAGTGGTAGGACTACGTTATGATATTTGTAGCAAGGCTTGTCAAGCAACACAGCGAGAACAATGTAACCTGCTAGTAATTCACATCTCTCTCTCTCTCTCTCTCTCTCTCTCTCTCTCTCTCTCTCTCTCTCTCTCTCTCTGTCAAATGCATATGCGAATATGAATTTCGTATTCATGTTCATTCCGGTCAATTATTCTAGTTAACTCCCTTTTTCCCAACCCCATACTATAAATGGGCTGAAAAGCTTGAAACAAGAAATCGTTCGTATTCGTATTCGTATTCGCATTCGTATTCGTACTCTCTCTCTCTCTCTCTCTCTCTCTCTCTCTCTCTCTCTCTCTCTCTCTCTCTCTCTCTCTCTCTCTCTCTGTGCATATCCCAACCCCTCTCCAACTTCTTCAACTCTACAGAGACCCATATCATTTGTAGCTATTCTTTCTAAGCCACATAGCACGTCAATAAGTATATTGTACATCAATTTCCTAACTACGACTTGCTCCGTTCTAACCAAATTAGTAAAGTAGTGCAGAAAATTGTCATCATCAGGAACATTACCAATTTTGGATATGGATCACACACACACACACACACACACACACACACACACACACACACACACACACACACACACACACATACATACATACACACACACCACCATGCAACACTGACTAATTTTGTTGATCAATATCTCCTGAATATAAATGATTTAAGATTCACTGGAGAGTTTTCCACTGACTTTGCATAAAAAAAAAATTTACATCATTAGTTACAACTTTTGCTACGAACACTGATTATCTATAATGTTTCCATCACGTCCCTTTCTTTCATATGATTGTTTTTTTTGTCGATCGTCAACAACATGTTTTCCACTCGCTCCGGCTAGTTAAACATGTTAGTGTAGACGAGAAATATGATGTGCACCACATCCTCACAAGTTGAAACTTTCAAGTCTGTGACCTTTCGGAAATCCCTTTCCTCTTCTTCCTGTGCCCTCACACATGCGCATTGCCAGATTCACACGGCACAAGGTGTTGGGTATTTTGTGGTTCGTTGTTTTTAACATCATGGCGCAAGGTTCTGTTACTTTCAGCCCAACCTACAACCAAGGTCACACCGGAACTGCACCAAGGGTAGCTCTTCTTTTTGAAGACATTTTTTTTTCACATCAGGACTTGAGCGTATTTCACCAGGGAAACCTGAAACAACGCATTGTGATGAAATTGGTGGAGAGCTCGGTGTTTCTTGCGTTGCTCGTCGGACAAAGTGTACAGAACCAACTGACGGTTGACCTGTGTGGGGCGTGCTGTCGTGTCATGTTGTCCTCTCATTTGGCAAAGCACCTTCTTTTTTATTTCGAATCAGAAGCCAATGGTACCCTTCTCGTGACTATTCCGTACTTTAAAAATGAAATAGCAGAAAAGAACTGGAAATGTCTAAGAAGACCAAAGCTTCTTTTCGCATCCTTTATCTAAAGGTCATTTGACCTATGAAAGGCAAAAAGAAGTAGACCACCAAAAAAAAAAAAAAAAAAAAACCCAGAAAGTTGGATCTCACTGAATGCGTTCTTTCTTTCTTTCGTTCTTTCTTTTTCTTTTTAACACCCTGGAACAATGTGACCACTCCAGCCCGTGCCGTCCTGCTATCAACATTGCAATAGTGTGACATGTAACAAAATTCTCATTGCTCTGAATTGTTTGCACCTCTTTAGAAAACTTTGTGTTTTCTCCCGGAAAACATTGTCGTATGACACAGTCCTAATCAATCCGTCGACTGTTCCTTTCACTCTTTGGGCGGTTCCTCAAGACGAGCTCTCTCGCAGCTCTCTGCTCTCCACTTCATAATCCCTCCGAACCTTCATCTCCGACACGTAACGGTCCATCTCCTGTTTGGCAAACTTCAAGCACTTTGTGAGCGGGCCACTGTGTGTCGAAACAGTCCTGGTTCAAAGCGAAGACGAAATTCGGGCCTTTGTTGGCCGGCGACAGTTCGAAGAGACGTGACGTTTCTTCCGATGTCGTGCAGCCAATCACCGTGTCATCTTTGGTCACGTGTTTGAAGGCGAGAGTTCCCGTGAACTGGCACTCCTGGGGCGGAGGCTTGCCGTAGACCAGGTCCGCTATCACCTCGCTGAAACATGACAGGACATCGCTGAGACATGACATGACAGGACATCGCTGAGACATGACAGGACATCGCTGAGATATGACAGGACATCACTGAAATATGACAGGACATTGCTCAAACATGACAGGACATCGCTCAAACATGACAGGACATCGCTGACACATGACAGGACATCACTGACACATGACAGGACATCGCTCAAACATGACAGGACATCGCTGACACATGATAGGACATCGCTGACACATGACAGGACATCGCTGACACATGTACCCAGGACATTACTGACACATGACAGGACATCGCTCAAACATGACAGGACATCGCTTAAACATGACAGAACATCGCTGACACATGACAGGACATCGCTGACACATGCCAGGACATCAATGAAAAACGACAGGACATCACTGAAGCAAGACAGGACATCAAGGAGATATAACAGGACATCGCTGAAATATATGACAGGGCAACACTGACACATGACAGGACATCACTGAAACATGACAGGACATCATTGAAACATGACAGACATCGATGAAATAGGGCAGGACATCACTGAAATATGACAGGACATCACTGAAAGAGGACTCTACCCTATGACAAGATAAAAACAGGACAGAGGATCAATAACACATGACAGGGCATGTGACAAATGCAGTCAGATACATGACAAAGCATCATCACCGAAGTATGGGTAGGACACCTCTGCACATGACAGGATATCACTCAAACCCTGATAGGACGATATTGTGACATTTGTAAAATATATGACAGGATATCACTGAGCCATGATAGGACGATTATGAGTCTCTCAAACAGATCGAGATATTAGACAAGAACTGAAAAGATGTATACCGTGCGGTTTTTGTGATCCTTTTCTTTCTTTCATCCTCCGTTTAAACATCTTCTTCTAGCAATAATAGCGGTTTTCAATCTTTTTATTACACACACACACACACACACACACACACACACACACACACACACACACACATATATATATATATATATATATATATATATATATATATATATATATATATATATATATATATATATATATATATATATATATACGCATACATACATAATGAAGTAATAAATTCCAAGGGTAAGCAACTGAGCTGAGCACCTTTCCAGCAATTTACAGCGCTATAGAATTATAAACAAAGCATACTCTTATGTCTTAGATTGGAATAATAGGGGGAGATAAGCATTCATATCTGCAGTGGTAGATTATGCTGCCTAAATAACAGTATGTGTTTGAGTGGGTGAATGGGGAATAATAAATGTTTCTCAAAATGAGCCTTCAGCAAGCTTTTAGTCTCCAAGGGGGAGACAATCTCCAAAAGGGAGGAAACTCACTAACATATCATAACTTCTGGTCACATGCAAAATTTTGAAGGGATGACTCAAGCAATTGCTTTGAAAAAAAGGCACGGGGGGGGAGGGGGGGGGGGGGGGTAGGAGTCTACTGACACCTGAAGCTCAATGTCGCGGGTATATTCTGCGTCCTGAAGCTTAACATGCGCACCACCAGGAGTCCTGACCCCTTCCTCGACTTCCCCACCCCCAACCCCTGTTCTCTTCCCTCACACACTGCGCTACAGACCAGTTGCTGTTGGGAGCACTAGCACCAGCGGCAGCAGCAGCAGGTCCAGCCATGTCCTGGGCCAGCTCCCTCCACAGGTACACCCTGCAGGAGGCGTCCAGCGTGTTGTGACGACTGCTGTGAGTGTCCACAGCTGCCACGAAGAACTGACCAGTGGCCTTCAGCGGGAACAGCACGCACTTGCCGCTGTCGTTGACACACCTGTCGGCAAGACCACCAGCCTCACACGTCACTCATAACACACCTGTCGGCAAGACCACCAGCCTCATACGTCACTCATAACGCACCTGTCGGCAAGACCACCAGCCTCACACGTCACTCATAACGCACCTGTCGGCAAGATCACCAGCCTCACACGTCACTCATAACGCACCTGTCGGCAAGACCACCAGCCTCACACGTCACTCATAACGCACCTGTCGGCAAGACCACCAACCTCACACGTCACTCCTAACCAGGCTTGGAATAAAGCGCAGCTTTAGGTGAGTGTGTGTGTGTGTGTGTGTGTGTGTGTGTGTGTGTGTGTGTGTGTGTGTGTGTGTGTGTGTGTGTGTGTGTGTGTGTGTGTGTGTGTGTGTGTGTGTGTGTGTGAGAGACAGAGAGACAGAGAGAAAGAGACAGAGACAGCCACAGAGACGGAGAGGGGGGAGCAGACAGACAGAGAAAAATGACATTCAAACAGCTGAACACACACACACACACACACACACACACACACACACACACACACACACACACAAAGCACGCGCGCGCGCGCGCGCGATTGAGCACACACGCGCGCGCACACACACACACACACACACACACACACACACACACACACACACAAACACACATATGCTGTTCAGGAAAGCGCTTTATTTTCTTTGTCTCGTTTGTGACGGTTATATTTTCCTTTGTATTATTTTTTTTTTTTAATTCCAATTAACTTAAATTCGTTTGGTTTCCTTTGCATTATCTTTTTTTTTTAATTCCAGTTGACTTAAATTCGTTTGGTCTTTTTTCTTTTATTTAATAATTGAACTTTATTTCATTACTTGTTTGTCTCTTTTTTTTGTGCTGTAGTTTGTGCCGTAGTTTGTGCTGTACCACCGTTCATTCTAGCTATTCCGTACGCAGCCACACTCAGGCTCGTCCATCTGAACGCCAGCAGTGTTGACACCAGGAAATCCCCAGAGAAGACAGCGCACTGCTGTTGCGTCACTTTGATAGTGTGTAATGATAGTGTGTAACGATAGTGTGTAATGATAGTGTGTAACGATAGTGAGTAATGGGGCCTGGTGTGATTCACTTTGATAGTGTGTAATGGGGCCTGTTATTATTCACTTGGATAGTGTGTAATGGGGCCTGGTTTGATCCACTTGGATAGTGTGTAATGATAGTGTGTAATGATAGTGTGTAATGATAGTGTGTAATGATAGTGTGTAATGATAGTGTAATGGGACCTGGTCTGATCCACTTTTGACGGGGGTGTAATGATAGTGTGTAATGATAGTGTGTAATGATGTAATGTGTGTAATGGGGTCTGGTCTGGCCCGGCTTGCGAACGAGGCAACCCACTTAGCCCTTTACTGATGACAAAAACTTTAGAAAATCGCGGAACCTGCGTGAATGGGCATCTATGCCTCCACCCCTCCCTCCCTCCCTCCCTCCCTCTCTCTCACCCCTTCTTGCCCCCTTTTGGAGGACGACCGCTAAAAAGCTATCCAACAAAGCCCCCAAGAACGTATCGACAGAAGACATTCACCCTTTAGTGGCTGTGGCTTAAACGCGTGGATGCATATCAGCGCAAACATGCAATGCATATATCACCATGCCTGGCATTAGCAATTATCTTTTTTACCTGTTGATTACATCGGCAGTTATCTCTCTTTTTTTTCTCTTGATTAAATCAGCAGTTACTTTTTCTGTTGATTATTTGGCTGCTAATCGGATGGTTTGTTCGCTGACGTACTGTTGATTCCAAGCAAACAGAAATGACCCACCTCAAACACCGGACCACTTTCTTCTTTCGGCTCCTCTGCCTGCCTCCCTGGATCGTGATGTCATCTTCCAAGACATCCTTGATGACGTAGAGCCCAGGCTCTAGTGACGTCTTCTGGTACAGGACGTCAGACTCCAGGGCGCTGACGCAGATGTAGCCCTCGCAGGGTGAGGTGGACAGCATGGAGGGGGGCATCAGGCGGGCCATGGTGGACATGGAGGTGATGGGGTTGGCCGGCTGGCCGGAGGGCCGAAACAGACCTGGCGGGACACAGCACTGCTGGAGTCATGGACTGTTTGGGGGGGGGGGGGGGGGGGAATGGGAGGGGGAATGGGGGGGGGGGACGGGGTCTGTCCCTGCCTGGCTGGCTTCCATGTACGTCCATCAGTGTGTTCATTTTTGTCTGTCTAGAGTTTTTCTGTTCATTTTTTTGTCTGTCTAGAGTTTTTCTGAAGTCAGTCTGGCTGGCTGGCTGGCTGGCTAGCTGGCTATCTGTCTGTCTGTCTGTCTGTCTGTATGTATGTATGTATGTATGTCTCTCTCTCTCTCTCTCTCTCTCTCTCTCTCTCTCTCTCTCTCTCTCTCTCACACACACACACACACACACACACACACACACACACACACACACACACACACACACACACACACACACACACACACACACACACACACAACCAACAAACACAACACAAAAATCACCCAAAAGGTAGTGACAAAGCAAATTATCTGGTGAAAAATAAATTATAAATAATCAGAGAGAAAAGACTCGGATTTTACTCATCATGACCGTCTTCATATCGCCAACTCAGACCAGAATCCTACTTGTCTTCAGAGCGAGACACAGGACTGGATGACACAAGAGGTTTGCTGATGATACCAGAGTCTGCAGACCAGAACTGTGGACCAGGTTACGCCAGACGAAATTCGGACAATTCTTCTTACAACAATGTCTGTAGATCAGTACTTATGGAGAGGTCAGGTCGAGCTGAATTTGGTTGACACTTGTTTTGACAGTGTCGGCAGACCTGTGTATACATGGCAAGGTGAGATCCAGTGGAATTGGGATGTTTGTTTTAACAGCGTCTGCAGATTAGTACTGAGGACCACGGAGGACCCTACAAGACAAGGATCGCATCTTTTAGAACAGTGTTAAACAAAGTCTGCATCACAGTATCAAACAAAGTCGGCATCACAGTGTTAAACAAAGTCTGCATCACAGTGTTAAACAAAGTCTGCATCGTAGTATTAAACAAAGTCTGCATCGTAGTATTAAACAAAGTCTGCATCACAGTATCAAACAAAGTCTGCATCACAGTGTTAAACAAAGTCTGCATCACAGTGTTAAACAAAGTCTGCATCACAGTGTTAAACAAAGTCTGCATCACAGTATCAAACAAAGTCTGCATCACAGCATCAAACAAAGTCTGCATCACAATATTAAAGACTAGAGAAGACCAGATGAGGTAAGGATTATACTTACCATACTAGAGTCTACTGAACAGAATTTGACTAGTGTGACTAGGGTTATACTAACTATAGCAGTCTGCAGAACGGTATTTTCAGACTAGGATGCCTGCTTGGCTCAGGTGGTTACAGCAACGCGTTCGCAGTCAGATGGGTACGAGTTCGAATTACGCTGACGTCCAACATACACATTGCCATTTTCGCTGCCCATATTAATGCGTTGTCGTTCTGATGATGCAGTGTAGTGTGAAGTTAGGCCCCCTTCCACCACTATCCTGGGATGGTTATCCCAGTCTGATATAATTATCACCGTAGGTGGGTTGTGGGCGTTAAACCTGAATGTAACTGACCAGTTTCAACAACAATTATACGCATTATAGGTAAATCTCCGAAACAGTCATTTCTTTCTCTGGCCGGAATTTGACGTAAGACAGGAATCACTGGGACAGGTAGTCCAGTGGACACAACGCAATCACACGGGGAAAGATTTCCAAGATCTGTGGTTCGAATTCTGATACTGGATATCATTTTTTTCCATCTCTCCATTTGGTGGACGGAGTGCTAGATTTTCAGAGGAGACACAAACGCGATGTTCCGTCTTAGCTTGATTAAAGCGCACGTTTAGGAATCCACTGTCACAAAAACATGCAGAGACAGGAAAAGAGAGCAATAGCTGGTACCGCCCTGCCGAGGCCACACGGTGCCCCAGAGGACAGCGCCCCTGCTTTGTATGGAGAAATAGTTTGTGATATGTAACACAAGTCAGTACAACACAACATAGACAATGAACGTGTTTTTTTTTTTTCTCTGCCTAAGTTGCATACACATTATGACACAACTTTTTGTTTGGTTGGTGGGTTGTTTTTTTTTTTTTTGTTCGTTTGTTTGTTTGTTTTTTCAGGGGGGGGGGGGGGGGGGGGGGGGGCTTTTTCCTTTACTGGTGTCTATGTATGCGTGCATGGGAGTGTGTTTGTGCGTGCAAGTGTGTGTGTGTGTGTGTGTGTGTGTGTGTGTGTGTGTGTGTGTGTGTGTGTGTGTGTGTGTGTGTGTGTGTGACACAGAGAGAGAGAGAGAGAGAGAGAGAGAGAGAGAGAGAGTGCGCGTGCGCACAAGCGCCTCATATCTGTCTTCATCATCATCATCATCACAAGAAGAAGAGAGTATTGGTATTTTTCCTTCATCAGTTTTCGTCTTTCTTTCAATTTCTTTTTGCAGCCTTTTTTTTTTTCCCTCTTTTTTTTTTCCAGTTTAGGAAGCATTTCAACCTCTCCGCCGATAGGTTCATCGCCTGTAAATGGTCAGAAGAACACGTGCTCAGGGTTAACAAGACTGTCTGGGTTCACTTCAGGAACTTTTCATGAGATTTTGGGCGTCTGTTCGTTTTTTCTGGCTTTCTTTTGTTTTCATACTTTTATCTGTTCTAGAGGATATGAGTTTGTTCGTTCAAAATATTTGCCCCCCCCCCCTCTCTCTCTCTCTCTCTCGCTCTCTCTCTCTCTCTCTGTCTGTCTGTCTGTCTGTCTTTCTGTCTGTCTGTCTGTTCCTCTCTCTCTCTCTCTCTCCTCTCTCTCTCTCTCTCTCTCTCTCTCTCTCTCTCTCTCCCTAGTTGTTACGAGTGATATATTTGTCCGGGGTTTTAACTTTAAGTCACCAATCATTAAAGGAACAAATTTTTTCAGTAGTAAAACAACAGTACAAAACAATACAGTGCTATACACTATACCATAAACCATATGCCATACATCACAAAACAGCGGAACAAAATACAGCTCAGTATGAAATTATATTATTATTATTGAAATGAATACTTATCTAGCGCCTATTCTCGGCTAGAGACCAAGCTCTAAGCATTTCACACTCCACACTCGTTCACACAACGGACTGCCTACCTGGGTAGTGCCGATTGAAGAGCTGCCATCTGGCGCTTCATTCAGTCGTTTCCCGTGTCATCCAGTCCATATCATTCAATATCGTTCACTCAGTTTCCTTGCTTCCTTCATTCTTTCCATTTCTCACGCAGTATGCACGTGCTATGTGTAACGTCATCCATACCAACGGCCAAACTGGCCTTCTCTTCCAAAAGTTGGTGATGGGATTTTACGTGTGTGCAAGATGTTATGCATGCGTTCGCACACGGAACCTCGGTTTT
Organism: Conus betulinus; assembly: GCA_016801955.1. Lineage (NCBI taxonomy): Eukaryota > Metazoa > Mollusca > Gastropoda > Neogastropoda > Conidae > Conus > Conus betulinus. The sequence goes on from JADBJO010021583.1 coordinate 23,011, forward strand.
ATAGCCTCATTCGAAGGACTGTAAGGGAAATGGAGTCAGAACTAATGTTAACTCCTCCGAGGGAAAAATCCCCCTGTACCGAAACGGCTCGGCGGAGATTCGAAACCGCAACCCCAGGATTACCAAGGTACGAGTCCGGCGCTCTACCAACTGAGCTATTTCCGGCCCCCTTAAACAGCAAGATATCAATTCTTTCTTTCTCATTTACCTCTGTAGTTTAGTGGAATGACGACATAGGGGACCACTTCCTTCTTGCCTGACCCTGATGAGGTCACGTTTCTGGCATACAGGCGCGACACCTGGTGTTCACGATACAGGAGTAATGGCTGCCGGAAGTCCATGGTGCTCTCCCTTCCGTGCGGACGTTGGCTTCATCGGAAATCTGAAGCAGAGGAAAACGTACAGAGGAAAGAAGAAAGAAACAAAACGTGTGCATTTCTTTCTTGTTTTCTGAGCTGATCTAACTAAATCTGTAACGTTTATCACTTGTCATGCTAACAGTGATTGATATAGAGAGACAGACAGGCAGACAGAGAGGCAGACAGACAGAGACCGACCAGACCGACAGACAGATAGACAGTTAGATAGATAGATAGATAGATAGACCAGGCAGACTGATAGGCAGACCCACAGATAGATAGATAGATAGATAGATAGATAGATAGATAGATCAGTGTAAGCGCGCGCGCGCGCACGTGTGTGTGTGTGTGTGTGTGTGTGTGTGTGTGTGTGTGTGTGTGTGTGTGTGTGTGTGTGTGTGTGTGTGTGTGTGTGTGTGTGTGTGTGTGTGTGTGTGTGTGTGTGTATGTATGTATGTATGTATGTATGTATGTATGTATGTATGTATTTGTATGTATTTATGTATGTCTGTCTGTGACACAGTGTGTGTGCCTCTGTGTGTGACTGTGTCTCTGTGTGTGTGACTGTGTCTCTGTGTGTGCATGTAATGTTACACCCTGCAGGGCTTTGCTGCTCAATGTTTTGTCAGACTACGTGATTCTTGTAACATCATAACATCATACAAGTTTGTCGTGCCATACTCTGCTCTATGTTCTGGTATGCTACATTACACTACGTGATTCTTGTAACATCGTCATATCATACAAGTTTGCCATGCTCTGCTCTGCTATGTTTTGATGTTCTACATTACACTACGTCATTCTTGTAATATCACAATATCATACAAGTTTGTCGTGCCATGCTCTGCTATGTTTTGCTATGCTACACTACATTACACTACACTAGGCTATTTCAGGCCATGTTGTGCAATACTGTGCGCTTAACGCAGCCCACTGTGTGTTATGTTACACCCTGCTGTGCTATGCTGACTATACTGCACTGTGCTGTATGGCTAGGGTATGCTGTTCTATGCTATACTATGTTTACTATACTGCACTGTGTTGTATGGCTGGAATATGCTGTTCTATGCAATGTTTACTGTACTGCACTGTGTTGTATGGCTGGGGGTATGTTATTCTATGCTATGCAATATTTCTATACTGCACTGTGTTGTATGACTGGGGTATGCTGTTCTATGCTATGCTATGTTATTCCATGCGATTGTCTGTTTTTTGTTTGTTTATTTTCCTTGCTATCATAACATGCTATGCTATGTTAGTTTACGCGATGTTGTTGTTGTTGTCGTACCCTGGTTAAAAGACTCCAGGATCATCCGAACAGTCAAAGTACTTGAACACTGGGTGCAAATGCATCAGCTGGGGATGAGAACATTATGTGTGTGAACGTTTTTGATCCGCCACGTGGGCTGCCACACTCCGACTTCTGGGGATTTTGGAGACTAGGAGCTTGTCACTACCTGATGTTCTGTTTTTTATTTGTTCGTTCTTCTATGCTGTCATACTATGTTATGCTATCTTATTTTATGCGACTGTTTTTTGTTTGTTTGTTTGTTTTTCTACGCTGTCATAGCGCGATGTTCTGCCTTTTTTTTTTTTCTATGCTGTCATAATATGCTATGCTATCTTATTTCATGCGACTGTTTTTTGCTTGTTTATTTGTTTGCTTTTTCCTGTGCTGTTCTACAGTCCTCTGTGACACTTTTCTAGGCTGTCTTCTACTGCGAGTGATTTCCTGTCTCACACCAAGCTGTCTGCCGCGTTTTTCCTTCGCTGTCACGCTTCCTCCTTGAATCCAGCCATGACTGTGAAAGCAGTCATATAGGTGCCACAGTCCAGGAGTTGATCATCTGCGCCTCTTGTGAGTTTGTCTGTCAGGGAGATTGGGCGAGAACTACTGCACTGAAATTAATGACTTGTGGTGGAAAAGTGGATCGGGCCCGCGATTAAACTGATACGTATCCAGATCAGAAGACGGATCCAACATTTTTTTCACTTTCTATAACGTTAGATATTGGACATACTGACATTTTGGCCAATTCCTCGATAAATAATGTGTGAGGCTGAACGAAAAAGATCGGGTTGATTTGATGGAAAACTGTGCAGCGACTTCAGTTACTGCGATTGTTTATGTGTTAGTTGTTTTGTGTTAGGGGTGGGGATTTGAAGGAGAAGAAAAAGAAATTTTTCTCTTCTTCTTTTTGTTCGCAAAGTGTATCAGACCAGATTGTCTGAATAATGTGCCCACTGAATGATACAGAGCAGATTGTCTCAATACTAAATGGTCTACGTTTTGTGTCAACTTCTGTGAGAAATCAATGATTTCAACGCTCTACGTTGTAAATTTCTTCATAGGAATATGAATCTTCATGAAAAAATAGTTTTCATCATCAACAAATAACTCTTCTATGAAAGCAGTGATTTACCTCAGGGAAATGTTAACATTAATGAAGTGAGCGATTATTTGGATAAGATGTTCAAATTCTTCTTGAAAATAGTAGTAAAGTTAATTTTCAAAATGTCAATCTCCTTCGTAAATGTATATCAATTTTTTCATTAGAAAAAAATTATATTTCTGTACTATCAATTTAATTGTCAAGTAATGTTAGAACTGTCCTTGCCAAGTATTATCAAGTAAACGACTCCACACTTATTCTTCTGAATTTCATATTCTTTCTGGCAGAAAAAAAAAACCATTCCGTAATCACAGTATTCCTTTCTTTTGACACACTGACCAACGGGCAAAACCCGTATTAAAGCGCGGTAAAAAGTTATCATCGTAAAAAAACTTATTTTCATTCAACTTCACCGAACCGCTATGAATATCCCATGAAAATTACGATGTTTATGGTGTAAAGTCTCATCTTGTTCGTGGAGAAAATGACTCTTTCTTATTAAATGAAAAGGGGGTATACTGCTATATTGATATAAATGATCTTCCATACATTCCTCAGACTTGATTACAATACGAACAAATTAGCATACAGGGACTGGGAATGCAGACCTGTCAGACAATGACAACCACAGTGGACAGGGACATAATCATCATATTATCATGATGCTCGTCTTCAGCAGTCAAATGCACTTCACGTCACTCTATCTAAGAAAGAAAAAAAAAAGGGAAAAGAAAAACAACAACAACAACAAGAACCAGGCACGCCATCAGTTCTTCAAACATGACATCAGACAAGTCAATCTTCTTCGTAAATGTATATCAATATCACGGCATGGAGATCATGGTTCTGAGCTTCTTCAAAACTCATGTTGTCAGGGACCTATTTGAACTTCAACTCTCAATGCTGTTATCAACCAAATGATTAATTACGCATGGGAAAAAACCCGTGCGAATGAGATTATTTATTCAAGAAGAAAAGGAGGAAGGGGATGAAGAGGAGAAAAAGAAACGCGGAGGAGAAGGATGGTGGGACGAAGGGGGAAGACGACGACGACGACGAGAAGCAGAAGAAGAGGAGGAGAGAGGAAAAAAGAGGAGGAGGAAGGTGTGGAGAAGGAAGAAGACGACGACGACGACGACGACGACGAGAAAGAAGAAGAAGAGGAGGAGGAGGAGGAGGAGAAAGGAGGAGGAAAAAAAAAAAAGAGATGAAGCAGTTAGAAAGAGTAGAAAGAAGTAAGAGAAGAAGAAGAAGATGAATGAATGAATGATGAATGAATGAATGAATGAAAGAATGAATGAATGAATGAATCTTTAATGGGTTGAGAATTAGGCTCATTGAAGGCCTTTTTACAATTCTGCCCAACAACAACTACAATTGCCCAACAACAACTACAACTTAAGAAGAAGAAGAAGAAGAAAAGACTCTTCAAACGAAGATGTTTCATGCTGAGTGTTTATCATATAGCAGGCATCATGGGTGTTCCCTGCTACGTGAAAGATGCGATGTTTGCTGTTCAGCGTGCCGTTTCTGACTTTAGAGTTAATGACTTCTTTCTTTCGTGACGGTGGTCGGTCCACAGACACTCGTAATCCATTACCAGTTGTTTCCCTTTGTTCTATGAACGGCTTCCCTTTGACAAAGCCATGGAGTGCTCTTCTCAAATTGTAGGCCAGGTCACTTCAAACTCTCACCTTCCATCCCTTTCTTCCATCTATCCTGTTTCCTCCGTTACACTAGCCCCCCCCCCCCCCCCCCCCCCCCCCCCCTCCTCTCGCTCCTTCCTCACGGCGAAGGAAAACACTGCGGTGTGAACTCACTGTAATTAGCCTGCCTCAGTCAGTTGTACGTTTGACGACAGAACTCGCTCCCAACAGATCCACATGTATCAGACAAGCATGGCCACTATGTACTCTGCACAAAGCCCTTTCCCCTTTTCTGCGCCCGACGGCAGATGGGAGACTTGGACTTAAAAAAGTCTGAGTGCATTGTTGTCAGTTTGACTGTTACAGGCCTCTCGACAGAAGTTAGAAATGAGGGCGGAGGGGAGGTGGGGCGGGGGTGGGGGGGGGGGTGGGGGGTGGGGAGTGAGGAAGGAGGGGGAGTAGGAAAGGGGAGAGGGAGCAACGATAGATAGTTTTAAAGAACTGTATGGATGGTTCAATTATAAACAGCATGAACTGAAACATAGCGGACCATCCCACGTTACAAGGAGAAAAGAAAGACAGAATATTAAAAAAAAAAAAAAAAAAAAAGAGCAGCAACAAAACAAAATATGTCTCATTTGTGACAGGTTTGAGTGACTTTTCTTGCTGCACAATCAAAAAAAAAAAAAAAAAGCTGACCTCATTTTCTCTTTGTTACCTTGACAACAAGGGGCAGAGAGTTGTCCTTGAGAATGTGGGCCAAGGGCATCGCGCGCTCGCTCCACACGAAGCTGGAGGTGCCCGGGGCAGGAACGGGGGAGCGGTAGGCATCGGGCACTTCGGGCACGGTGGGTTTGCGGCCCAAGCCAGGTGTGACCAGGTTGTACTGTCCGCTCATCTGCCGCAACGACCATCAACTGCATCACTACCGTCATAGTCATCATCGTCATCTTCGTCGTCGCCATCATTATCATCATTGCCAAACACTCATCATCATCATCGTATTCAGCAGCAGCAGCAGCAGCAGCATCACCACCACCATTGTCACCATCACCAGCACCACCACCACCACCACCACCATCTCTCATCATCATCATCATCATCATCATCACCGTTGTCACCCCCACCACCACTACTGTCCTCCTCCCCCCTCCTCCTCCTCCCCTCCTCGTTCCTCATCATCATCATCATCACCATCATCATCATAATCATCATTCATTAGCACCATCATCATTATCGTGCATCATCATCATCACCATCACAATATTATCACCATTGTCACTATCACTGCCATCACCACTACTGTCATCGTCGTAATCATCATCATCATCATCATCATCATCATCACCATCATCATTATCATCTTTATCATCAATTTCATCATCATCATCATCATCATCATCCTCATCATCATCATCACCATCCAACATCCATCATCAGTCATCATCATCACTCGTATCCTGGGTGTTGCAGATCATAAGGGGGCCTTGACCAGACCCCTGTAATAGTCCAGGGGTCTACCTCCAGCCCTTATTCCTCATCATGCGCAACATAGTGCGGCGTCAGCCAGCCAGTCCATTGTTGTTGATGATTGGGTGGGTTTCCACGCAGGGGAATTGCATCCTGCCGAGGAATGAACACTGTCCGCCCACTGTACCCAGTGTGGAGGGAACGTTTGGGCGGGGAGTCGGGGTTAAAGGGAACTGCCCGTGGGCCAACCAGCAAGCTGGCACTGGTGACTGCACTAGATGGAAAAGGAAGAAAGGTACCTTGAATAGCATATTGGGAAAGGGTTACTGCCTCGCATTTGTGTTCATTTGGCTAGTGCACTTTTACCGGATGCCCGCGTGGGGGTGGGGAGCACGCTCTCTCTTCTCTCTCTCTCTCTCTCTCTTCTTC
>JADBJO010021584.1:0-5000 GCA_016801955.1 Conus betulinus
TCAACAGAAATATTAGTCTGATGACCGTTGGACATTACCCCCACATCCCTCTCCCTCTGTCTCTGTGTCTCTCTCAGTCTCTCTGTCACTGTCTGTCTGTCTCTCTGTCTGTCTCTGTCTCTCTGTCTCTGTCTCTGTCTCTCTGTCTGTCTGTCTGTCTGTCTGTCTGTCTCTCTCTCTCTCTCTCTCTCTCTCTCTCTCTCTCTCTCTCTCTCTCTCTCCTCTGTGCGCGCGCACGTGTGTGTGTGTGTGTGTGTGTGTGTGTGTGTGTGTGTGTGTGTGTGTGTGTGTGTGTGTGTGTGCGTGCGTGCGTGCTTGTGTCCGTTTGTCTGTCTCTCTGTTTGCCATCCTGTCTGTCTTTCGGTCTGTCTGTCTGTCTGTCTGTCTGTTTGTCACTGAATCATTTCCACGCAGCCTGCCTCAGAAGATTGTTTAAACATAACATGGCAGGACAAAATCCCACACGCAGAAGTGCTCAACCAAGCAAACCTGCCAAGCATCCACACCATCCTGATGTTGTCTCAGCTTCGATAGGCAAGTCACGTAGAATCCACACCATCCTGATGTTGTCTCAGCTGCGATAGGCAAGTCATGTAGCATCCACACCATCCTGATGTTGTCTCAGCTGCGATAGGCAAGTCATGTAGCATCCACACCATCCTAATGTTGTCTCAGCTTCGATAGGCAGGTCACGTAGCATCCACACCATCCTGATGTTTGTCTCAGCTGCGATAGGCAAATCACGTAGCATCCACACCATCCTGATGTTGTCTCAGCTGCGATAGGCAAGTCATGTAGCTTGCGTGCCAGATTTCCAGCTACCGAAGAGACGCTTCTACGGTGAGCTGCAACAAGGAAAGTGTTCCCACGGAGGTAAGAAGCAACGCTGCAAAGACGCTCTCAAAACGTCCTTGGAAGCGTTGAAGATCAACCCTGACACATGGAAATCAACTGCTTTAGATCGGCAAAGGAAACAAACTGCAGCGTCACCGGAACACGACGAAAAAGCGGACGAGCACACAAAACAATGTGTGAAATAACGCACTTTTAATGCACGACACAAAACAAGACAAGAAATGTTCGGCAATAAGCCTTCCTCAGCGACAAAACAATATAAAAACAGTACAGACATTAACATGCGCAATGCTCCCCTTGTGAAGCCAAAGTGGCGAAACTGCTTCACGTTGTACAGTGGTGAAATGTCATCTCCAGGGTGCTGTATAGCAGTGAAATGTCATCTCCAGGGATGCTGTATAACAGTGAAATGTCATCTCCAGGGATGCTGTACAGTGGTGAAATGTCATCTCCAGGGATGCTGTACAGTGGTGAAATGTCATCTCCAGGGATGCTGTATAGCAGTGAAATGTCATCTGCAGGGATGCTGTACAGTGGTGAAATGTCATCTCCAGGGATGCTGTATAGCAGTGAAATGTCATCTGCAGGGATGCTGTATAGCAGTGAAATGTCATCTCCAGGGATGCTGTATAGCAGTGAAATGTCATCTCCAGGGATGCTGTACAGTGGTGAAATGTCATCTCCAGGGATGCTGTATAGCAGTGAAATGTCATCTCCAGGGATGCTGTATAGCAGTGAAATGTCATCTCCAGGGATGCTGTACAGTGGTGAAATGTCATCTCCAGGGAGGCTGTACAGTGGTGAAATGTCATCTCCAGGGATGCTGGACAGTGGTGAAATGTCATCTCCAGGGATGCTGTATAGCAGTGAAATGTCATCTGCAGGGATGCTGTATAGTGGTGAAATGTCATCTCCAGGGATGCTGTATAGCAGTGAAATGTCATCTCCAGGGATGTTGTACAGTGGTGAAATGTCATCTCCAGGGATGCTGTATAGCAGTGAAATGTCATCTCCAGGGATGCTGTATAGCGGTGAAATGTCATCTCCAGGGAGGCTGTACAGTGGTGAAATGCATGCATGTCATCTCCAGGGATGCTGTATAGTGGTGAAATGTCATCTGCAGGGGTGCTGTATAGCAGTGAAATGTCATCTCCAGGGATGCTGTATAGCAGTGAAATGTCATCTCCAGGGATGCTGTACAGTGGTGAAATGTCATCTCCAGGGATGCTGTATAGCAGTGAAATGTCATCTGCAGGGATGCTGTATAGCAGTGAAATGTCATCTGCAGGGATGCTGTATAGCAATGAAATGTCATCTCCAGGGATGCTGTATAGTGGTGAAATGTCATCTCCAGGGAGGCTGTACAGTGGTGAAATGTCATCTCCAGGGATGCTGTATAGTGGTGAAATGTCATCTGCAGGGATGCTGTATAGCAGTGAAATGTCATCTCCAGGGATGCTGTATAGTGGTGAAATGTCATCTCCAGGGATGCTGTATAGCAGTGAAATGTCATCTCCAGGGATGCTGTATAGCAGTGAAATGTCATCTCCAGGGATGCTGGACAGTGGTGAAATTTCATCTCCAGGGATGCTGTATAGCAGTGAAATGTCATCTCCAGGGATGCTGTATAGCAGTGAAATGTCATCTCTCCAGGGATGCTGTATAGCAGTGAAATGTCATCTCCAGGGAGGCTGTACAGTGGTGAGCCTGTCTGCTTCACACTGTATGGCCGTGTAGTGTTTGTCTGCCTCGGAGTGTGCAAGTCTTCTTCAGATTGTGCAGCAGAGAGTATGTCTACTTCACACACACACACACACACACACACACACACACACACACACACACACACACACACACACACACACACACACAGAGAGAGAGAGAGAGAGAGGAGAGAGAGAGAGAGAGAGAGAGAGAGAGAGAGAGAGAGACAGACAGACAGACAGACAGACAGACAGACAGACAGGCAGACAGACAGACAGAGAAAGAGACAGAAACAAAACACATATACAGAGACACAGACAGACAGACAGACAGACAGACAGACAGGCAGACAGACAGACAGACAGACACACACACACACACACGTACACACATGCCCGCAAGCACGCACGCACGCACGCACACACGCACACACGCACGCACTCACACACACACACACACACACACACGCGCACACACACACACACACACACACACACACACACACACACACACACACACACACACACACACATACACACGCACACACGCAAGCACTCACACACACACACACACACACACACACACACACACACACACACACACACACACACACACACACACACACACACACACACACACACACAGAGGCTGCCTGTGTTCAGAGTGAAGCGGACATACTGCACAGCAATGAGATGAGCCTGACAGCCTCCCTCTGTACCGCAGTGTGTCTGTCTGTATGATATCCTGCAGTGCTGAGGGTCACACTGTACTGCAGTGTGTCTGTCTGGATGATATCATGCAGTGCTGAGGGTCACACTGTACTGCAGTGTGTCTGTCTGTATGATATCCTGCAGTGCTGAGGGTCCCACTGTACTGCAGTGTCTCTGTCTGGATGATATCCTGCAGTGCTGAGGGTCCCACTGTACTGCAGTGTCTCTGTCTGGATGATATCATGCAGTGCTGAGGGTCCCACTGTACTGCAGTGTCTCTGTCTGGATGATATCATGCAGTGCTGAGGGTCCCACTGTACTGCAGTGTCTCCGTCTGGATGATATCATGCAGTGCTGAGGGTCCCACTGTACTGCGGTGTGTCTGTCTGTATGATATCCTGCAGTGCTGAGGGTCCCACTGTACTGCGGTGTGTCTGTCTGTATGATATCCTGCAGTGCTGAGGGTCCCACTGTACTGCAGTGTCTCTGTCTGGATGATATGCAGTGCTGAGGGTCACACTGGACTGCAGTGTGTCTGTCTGGATGATATCATGCAGTGCTGAGGGTCACACTGGACTGCAGTGTGTCTGTCTGTATGATATCATGCAGTGCTGAGGGTCACACTGGACTGCAGTGTGTCTGTCTGGATGATATCATGCAGTGCTGAGGGTTCCACTGGACTGCAGTGTGTCTGTCTGGATGATATCATGCAGTGCTGAGGGTCCCACTGGACTGCAGTGTGTCTGTCTGTATGATATCATGCAGTGCTGAGGGTCCCACTGGACTGCAGTGTGTCTGTCTGTATGATATCATGCAGTGCTGAGGGTCCCACTGGACTGCAGTGTGTCTGTCTGTATGATATCATGCAGTGCTGAGGGTCACACTGGACTGCAGTGTGTCTGTCTGTATGATATCCTGCAGTGCTGAGGGTCACACTGGACTGCAGTGTGTCTGTCTGTATGATATCCTGCAGTGCTGAGGGTCACACTGGACTGCAGTGTGTCTGTCTGTATGATATCCTGCAGTGCTGAGGGTCACACTGGACTGCAGTGTGTCTGTCTGTATGATATCCTGCAGTGCTGAGGGTCACACTGGACTGCAGTGTGTCTGTCTGTATGATATCCTGCAGTGCTGAGGGTCACACTGGACTGCAGTGTGTCTGTCTGTATGATATCCTGCAGTGCTGAGGGTCCACTGGACTGCAGTGTGTCTGTCTGTATGATATCCTGCAGTGCTGAGGGTCCCACTGGACTGCAGTGTGTCTGTCTGTATGATATCATGCAGTGCTGAGGGTCCCACTGTACTGCAGTGTGTCTGTCTGTATGATATCCTGCAGTGCTGTGGGTCACAGAGGAACCTTTTCCTCACATGTATTTATCGATTTCTTTCTTTCTTTCTTTCTTTTTAAAATTGATTTTTTGCTAAATGGAATTTCCCTTTTCCCCAAGATCACAGGTCAGTTGTGCAAGCTGGTTGGGACTCCAAAGTGCGTGTCGTCTGTGATTTTTCCTTCTCTCTTCCTCCAGCAGTTCACTTTTAAACTTCCATTTATTTAGTTGAGAAAGAAGCGAGGCAGGGAACAGTAAACAATAAACAGTAAACAAGTAGGGTAACTTTTGCTTCCACAAGAAAACCTAACACAGAGTAACTTTTTATTCAAGATTGGCACAGCCTTTTAAACTTGAATAAAGTCAGACAAATACAAAGACGAACAATCTAATAGTGGGGGGA
>JADBJO010021584.1:7500-22500 GCA_016801955.1 Conus betulinus
TGGAGTCAGAGGACAGCCAACAGAAACACTTGGAATGGAGTCAGAGGACAGCCAACAGGAAACATTGGAATGGAGTCAGTCAGAGGACAGCCAACAGGAAACATTGGAATGGAGTCAGAGGACAGCCAACAGGAAACATTGGAATGGAGTCAGTCAGAGGACAGCCAACAGAAAACACTTGGAATGGAGTCAGAGGACAGCCAACAGGAAAAACACTTGGAATGGAGTCAGAGGACAGCCAACAGGAAACATTGGAATGGAGTCAGTCAGAGGACAGCCAACAGGAAACATTGGAATGGAGTCAGAGGACAGCCAACAGGAAACATTGGAATGGAGTCAGTCAGAGGACAGCCAACAGAAACATTGGAATGGAGTCAGAGGACAGCCAACAGGAAACATTGGAATGGAGTCAGTCAGGGGACAGCCAACAGGAAACACTTGGAATGGAGTCAGTCAGAGGACAGCCAACAGGAAACATTGGAATGGAGTCAGAGGACAGCCAACAGGAAACATTTGGAATGGAGTCAGTCAGAGGACAGCCAACAGGAAACATTGGAATGGAGTCAGAGGACAGCCAACAGGAAACATTGGAATGGAGTCAGTCAGAGGACAGCCAACAGGAAACATTGGAATGGAGTCAGTCAGAGGACAGCCAACAGGAAACATTGGAATGGAGTCAGTCAAAGGACAGCCAACAGGAAACATTGGAATGGGGTCAGTCAGGTGACAGCCAACGGGAAACACTTGGAATGGAGTCAGTCAGAGGACAGCCAAAGGAAACATTGGAATGGAGTCAGAGGACAGCCAACAGGAAACATTGGAATGGGGTCAGTCAGAGGACAGCCAACAGGAAACATTGGAATGGGGTCAGTCAGAGGACAGCCAACAGGAAACATTGGAATGGGGTCAGTCAGAGGACAGCCAACAGGAAACATTGGAATGGAGTCAGTCAGAGGACAGCCAACAGGAAACACTTGGAATGGAGTCAGAGGACAGCCAACAGGAAACATTGGAATGGAGTCAGTCAGAGGACAGCCAACAGGAAACACTTGGAATGGAGTCAGTCAGAGGACAGCCAACAGGAAACACTTGGAATGGAGTCAGAGGACAGCCAACAGGAAACATTGGAAATGGGGTCAGTCAGAGGACAGCCAACAGAAACATTGGAATGGAGTCAGAGGACAGCCAACAGGAAACATTGGAATGGAGTCAGTCAGAGGACAGCCAACAGGAAACTTGGAATGGAGTCAGTCAGAGGACAGCCAACAGGAAACATTGGAATGGAGTCAGAGGACAGCCAACAGGAAACATTGGAATGGAGTCAGTCAGAGGACAGCCAACAGGAAACATTGGAATGGAGTCAGTCAGAGGACAGCCAACAGGAAACATTGGAATGGAGTCAGTCAGAGGACAGCCAACAGGAAACACTTGGAATGGAGTCAGAGGACAGCCAACAGGAAACATCGGAATGGGGTCATTCAGAGGACAGCCAACAGGAAACATTGGAATGGGGTCAGTCAGAAGACAGCCAACGGTAAACATTGGAATGGGGTCAGAGGACAGCCAATAGGAAACATTGGAATGGAGTCAGTCAGAGGACAGCCAACGGGAAACATTGGAATGGAGTCAGAGGACAGCCAACGGGAAACATTGGAATGGAGTCAGAGGACAGCCAACGGGAAACATTGGAATGGGTCAGTCAGAGGACAGCCAACAGGAAACATTGGAATGGGGTCAGCCAGAAGACAGCCAACGGGAAACACTTGGAATGGAGTCAGAGGACAGCCAACAGGAAACATTGGAATGGAGTCAGTCAGAGGACAGCCAACAGGAAACATTGGAATGGAGTCAGAGGACAGCCAACAGGAAACATGGAATGGAGTCAGAGGACAGCCAACAGGAAACACTTGGAATGGGGTCAGTGGACAGCCAACAGGAAACATTGGAATGGGCAGTCAGTCAGAGGACAGCCAACAGGAAACATTGGAATGGGGTCAGTCAGAGGACAGCCAACAGGAAACATTGGAATGGGGTCAGTCAGAGGACAGCCAACAGGAAACATTGGAATGGGGTCAGTCAGAGGACAGCCAACGGGAAACACTTGGAATGGGGTCAGAGGACAGCCAACAGGAAACATTGGAATGGGGTCAGTCAGAGGACAGCCAACAGGAAACATTGGAATGGGGTCAGTCAGAGGACAGCCAACGGGAAACATTGGAATGGGGTCATAGACAGCCAACAGGAAACATTGGAATGGGGTCAGTCAGAGGACAGCCAACGGGAAACATTGGAATGGGGTCAGAGGACAGCCAACAGGAAACATTGGAATGGGGTCAGTCAGAGGACAGCCAACAGGAACATTGGAATGGGGTCAGTCAGAGGACAGCCAACGGGAAACATTGGAATGACTTCTGATTTCGATACTTTATTGTGCATCTAGCATTATTGTGACGGACCATTTTTTGTCTGGTCCTAAATTGTGGGGACCGTTCTAAGGTAGCGAAAGTTTGCCTGTTCACCTGTTGACTTGTTTACCTGACACCCGCGTTTTTGCTGTCAGTCAGGTGAGCGAGGATTTCCTTTCAGTCTCTGTAGATTTGTCGGCCTGAAACACATCCCCACGGTGCCAAAGAAATCCCCGCAGTGTAGTTTTGGTGGAAATCAGGTATGTTTGAGTAGTTAAATGGAAGTTAAGGTGAGTACTACTGGAATTGGTTTTACCTACATGTGGATTCCCGTTCTCAGTGAAGGCCTAAAATATTTAATTGTTCCCTTGATTGAACTTTTGATTGACAAGACTTGACAAGACATAGGGTGAGTGTAGGAAGTTGTGGTTAGCGAATGTGTGAGTCTAGATGTGGATGAGAAGAATGGAGTGAGTGGATGGAAGAGATACTTTAGATATTTATATGTGATCAGAGAAAAGTGATGAAATGAAATCAATGTATTATTGAAAAAAAAAAAAAGAAAACGTTGTTTATCTATTCCCCTAAGTCTTATAATGATGCGAGTATTCGTGAGCTCTGGAAGTGAGAAAATTGAAATTTATTGAGTATAGACTACTGGGGAGAAATGCATTCTGATCCCTGTTAGTGGACGCGTCCAGTGATGATAATAATAAATGGCAAGATAAAACAATTCTTTTCTTCATAAAAGGGGGCAAATGAAAATTGTCCGTTTATCTCTAATAATTGTATTCTTGGTACTTTTAAAAGGAATACAGGAAGAAATCTTTTCCTAATGTAATCATGCATGGTGCTAATCGAGAATTTGTTTCTATTGTAATGCACCCATTGTATTGAAACTCAGCAGACTATATTTCCCTCCAAATCCGGTGAAATGCATTGCGTGTGAAGCCACTGCTAGTGACAAAACAAGGACGATAATACATAGGTAGTAAACTAGGTAATCAATGTAGTTAATCAGTTTCCCCAGGTGTCGGTGAGGCCCCCAAGTCGGCCTGGAACTGATTACCACCGGGTGGGGGGGTGCAGCCCGTGCCCCAACCGCTTGTCTCCGTCAAGACGACGTGGAGAGGCTGACCGCCAGGTCGGTAGTCCGACGTGAAGTCAGATCTCGTGACTGTGACTGTTTCTCTCACTGTGTGGCTGTTCTCTCACTGTGTGGCTGTTCTCTCTCACTGTGTGGCTGTCTGTGGCTGTTTTTTTTTTTTTGACTGCATATTTATTTATTCATCAACTATCTATGCATTGATTTGTTTGTTTATTTGTGTATTTATTGATTGATTTATGTTCGTGTTCTAGTGAAACGATATAACATATTGTGTAGCCGATCTCAGATCAGTTTGCTGTCTTCCTGGCACTGTGTGGCCTTGACCTTGTTGCCCAGACGTTGCCGCACACGCTGAATCTGGACGTGTCTGCGTTGTTCCAAGGCCACGTTCATGACGTGGAGGACAGGCATCAACGCCAAGTGACGGGCAGCGCAAAGGCGGTCACAGCTGAGCGCACTTCGTCAGGCTGGTGGACCGCTGTGCGGGCAGCAGGAGCAGCAGCAGCAGCAGCACAGCCACCAGAAAACCAGCTGCAGGCGTAAAGCGCCAGAGATGTTGATGGTGCGGCGGGCAGAGTTCAGCTGGCGCGATCTCTGGGAGTCGGCCAGGAAGACCACGGGGTCGAGGTGAACGGCGATGTAGATGTAGACCTGGCCCGTCGTCGTCAGCACCATCAGCGACGTGGTTCAGCACGACCACGACTTGTGAGGTCTGGTGATGCGTGTGTGGGTCGCCAGTCAGGGGAAGAGGAACGCACAGAGCTGTCTGATGCTGTGGGGCGGAGGCAAAGGCAAAGGCATGTGGCGGATGGATGGAGAGAATCAAACCCACGACCCAACATAACGCGCTGGGGCCATCACTCGTCCTTTGCCCCACAGTTGTAGGTCACGGCTGGCCAGGTGAAGGCAGTGGTCAGCTGTCAGACACGCAATGATGAAGGTGGACCACCTGTGTGGACAGCAGGTAGAGAACGCCGCACAGGGAACACCAGGGGCTGTACCTCCACCATCTGTCTTCCCACAGGTAGTGACCTCGCAGCAGCTGGTCCGCAAGACACACACCGGACAGGTAGATGCCCATCACCAGACTGGACACTAAGAGCTGACCCTCAAACGCGGTGCTTCTTGCTCTGGTCACTTGGGATTGGTACAGGTGGAAAAGGAGAGTTGAAAAGCTGCAGGTTAGGGCTACAGTGGCCAAGGCAGCGGTCACAGCTCGCAGTGAGGTCGAACCCAGCAGACTGTGACAGGAGGAGAAGAGAGGGAGGATGGAGTGGGCCAGTGCTTGAGGTGGAATCCTGCGGCAGGTTCCGAGGACAGCACAGAGTGGGAAGTCGGTGTACACAGAGCGCAGGGTTGGGGGAGGGAGGTGAGGCCAGTGACGGGGGAGGTGGTGCAGGTCAACAGCCCGTCACGTCCAGTAGTGTGGTGAGGGCAGTTCGGCCAGTTCACCTGCCGCACACACCGCCTCTGTGACAGGTTGGAGGACGGTCAGTGAGGGGGAACACCCTTCACAATTCTGGCAGACAGGTGAGGCACCCGTGCAACCTCCAACAGGTGCAGGACGTTGCAGGTCGGGAAGGGGTGGCGCCTCTGATGACCTGTGAACAACCACAACTACTCCACTCAGTCGCGGGTTTCCCTGTCAGCAGCCACACCTGCAGATTCTCTGTCTTGCTGCTGTCTCAGCTGCTTGACAGTGAAGTCACTGCGTGGAGCCGTTTATGACTCAGATCCAGAATGACTAATGTTTGGATCAACCGAAGGGGGGGGGAGGCAGTAGTCCGACATGACTCAACACGCTGAAAAGAAGCGAACCCATCATCGTGTTTTCCACAAATCCTCATAGCTCTACCCCTGGTCGCTAGGCACGCCAGGTAGCGCCGAGAGTGGTGTTTTCGCCAGAAGTAACTGAGCTAGCGGCGCTGCGCCGTGACAAGAAAACATTAAGTACTGGCAACGTGGGCAAGGCCCGCGTACAACGAGGGATAGGCAGAAGCCATCAGTCGTCCTCGGGACATAAAGAGGCATGCGCGCCTGAGCCAAAGAGAAGGCGTCGTGCACACATGTGCTCATGGGTGTCCGAACACATCAATGAAAAATTCGGCCGCGGTATAAACCTGCGACACAACGTGAAACTGGGTTACACAAGTCCACACGGTCTCCGCCGACGCTCGTCCAAAAAGCCACCTGGCCCGCAGGTTCCGGTCAGTAAGGCCACAGCCATTTGCAGAGGAACCCACAGACATGCAACAGTAACCATCCACCTGATACACAGACTGGCAGTGGTCTATGACACGACAGGAGACCTTTGCTCGTGTTTGTTGGTAGTCATGGGTTTATAAATAATCCACGGACGTGGTTCATGGTAAACTGAAGACGGGGACACCCCAAGAAGTAGCTTTGGATTAAACGCACCTCGGCAGGGGTGCGGTGCGGTTTACTTTCCCCCCGACGAAAGGATTCCACTGTCTGTAGACAAATCTTTCTAATTTCTTCTGCGTGCTGACAAACGGACAAGCATGCACGGGGTCAGATCAGTTCAGCCAATATTAGAAGCATTTCCTTCTCCAAGTTTACATCACAGCACAAGCCAGGGTGGGTGGAAGTGAAAGAAGAAAGACGGGACGCAGAGGGGAAAGAGTATTATAGGTGCAAAGAAAAAGGAAAAAAAAACATAAAGCGAAAGGTAAAATATCGGTTCTAAAAAAGACCAAGAACGAAAAAGCTTGGGATTTGTTCAAGGAATGAAAAGGAAAAAGGTTGTTAGTTGCGCAGGTAAAATACATGAATGCGGACGAGAAGAAACTGGGTGAGTCTCTCTCACTCTCTCTCTCCTCAATCTCAAGCGGTCATGCCGGGGGGAGAGCCCAAAATCTCCTCAAAATCTCACTCCGTTCGATTCTCTCCTCAAAAAGGGGGGTCTGCGCAAAGGGTTTTTGGGAGAAAATAGTTGGATTACTAAGTGTTTTTAGTTTCTTTTAAAATTCTTTTTTTTTTTTTCTTTTTTTTTTTTGCCCCTCCCCCACCCCCGCCTTTAACAATTTTTTTGTTTTGTTTTTTCTTTATTGTTTTCCTTCTAGGTTTGTTTTTTCGTTTTTTTTTTTGGTTTTGTTTTTTGACAGTGGTATCCTCTTTTTTTTTTTTCAACCTTTCTTCCTTTATTTTCTATTCGATTTTTTTTATTTATGTTTTGGTGAATTTTGGGGTGTGTTGTGTAAGGCGGGGTCCTTTTTTTTTTTTTGTTTTTAACTTGATTCGTCCACGTTCTGTTTTCAGATTCAAATTACTGTTTTCCACACTCGCCATGCAGGTCGGAATATGCTGATGTGCGCATTGCTGCATGCATTGGAACTAATCACAATTGTTTGCTTTATTGTCATTGTGCGTGTGATACAATAATGTCTGGGGTTTTTGGTGACTACTGATGTATGGGTGGCGGCTGACACATCATTCTGCCAGATAACATTTAAGCGATACTGTTAGGACCTGATAAATATTAACCAGTCCTACAACAATGTAAGGCTCTGAGTATTGATTAAGTGTGTGTGCAGTGTTTGTGGTGTGTGTGTGTGTGTGGCTGGGTGTGTGTTGTGTGTGATGTGTGTGGTGAATGTGTGTGTGTGCGCTGTTAATGTGTGCGATGTGTAGAATGTTCGTGTTTTGACGTAGTAATACTAATGTAGAGTAGATTGTTGTGTAGTGTGGGGTGTGTAGGGTGGTAAGGGGGGGGTTGTTTGATAGATAGAAATGAGAGATGCTGTGTGGTTGTGTGTGTGTGCGCGTGTGCGCGCGTGAGTGTGTGTGTGATGTGTGGGTAAGTGTGATTTTGATGTGTATGTGTAGGTGTGTGTTTTGGTGTGTGTGTGTGTGTGTGAGGGTGTGTGTTGTATGTGTGTGTGGTGTGTGTGGTGTGTTTGAGTTTGGATTTTCCATTACTACACCCCGACGGCGCAGCCGTCTCCTGAGCTGTCCGTGACGAAAATCGAAAAGGACTCAAGGACACGCGAGAAGTGAACGGAGAATGAGGAAGCAAAAAAAAAAACAAACCAACAAACAAGCAAACTAACAAACAAAAGCGAGGAAGTAAGACGGAAAAAAAATGAAAAGACCAAATACAAAACGGGACATTGCATATTCTGTTCCCGTGTCGCCAAGAATCCCCGAAAGCTATCCCTTCAAACGAATGGGGTAACACGGAAGAGCCTGAGAATGCCAGAGCGCGCAATGAACGCAGAGTGGAGAAAAAAGAACAAAACATTTCTTTCTGTCATCTTTTTTTTTTTTTATTTATTTTTTTTTTATTTTTTTTTTTCTTTTTTTTTTTTTTTTCTTTTGGTAAAATAAAATTTTTTTTTGTTTTTGTTTGTGGTACATGGCGAGCTTTAATTTAAATAGGCTGAAATGTTCATACACACATGCGAAAGAAGTTACTAGATCTTGATGTTGCGCGCAGCACCCGCGCGCGCGGGGGGGGGAGCGAGTGTGTGTATTGTGGTGTAGATGTAGATGTCATTGGGTGTGGGTGTGTGTGTATGATGATATTGTGGGGGTGTGGTGGTGTGTGTGTGTGTTGTGTGGTGTTTGATGTGGGTGTGGGGTGTGTGTGGATCTCATATGTGGACCATGCCAGGCTGGCGCGTGATCGTACAATGCTCGTGTGGGGGGAATGTGGTGTGGTGTGTGTGTGTGGTGTGTGGTGTTGGAGGGTGTGTTGTGGGTGATGTGTGTGTGTGTGTGTGTGTGGGGTGTGTGTGTCCCTGATGTGCGTGCGTGTGGTGCGCTGCGTAAAACAGAACTGGCGTGTGTATGATATGACATTTGCCGCGCGGCGCTTGTGTTGTTTAGAAGATTTTCTTGACTAGGAGGTGCTTAGCTTCTTGTCAAAAAAATATGATTACACCGAGGATAAGAAGAGTGCTATGATTTCGTTTTTGGTGCAGGATTACTAATACACCAAATGTCCCCCACTAACAATAACCCATTTATAAGTCACCCTACTTCCTGTTGACGGTCTGAACATCATGATGGACACCAATAGAAACGAAGATCCCTCGATAACGGTGCAGATGTGGATGTATAAAACAGACCAGCACGGACCGGGTCTACAATTCCACATACTTTCCAAAAGGTGTAATTAATTACGAGGTGCCGGTGCATAGAAAAGAAATTTCGCCAACACTTAAAAAGGGTGTCCGGAGCATGTCTGATGGCTGTTATGTCCCTGTGTGGCAGTTTGTGGCTGTTCGGTCAAAAGGCCCCACTGTGTGCTGTTCTGCAAACAAGTGCGCGGCGGTGGTGGCGCCTGTGACTGTGGTTCTCCCATTGTTGCTGTCTGGGGCTTTTCTGTGGGGGGGCTTTCACCTCTGTGGCGTCTGGGCTTGTCCTTGCACTGTTTACACCACCAAATCTTTTGGGGGGGGTGGTAACACGAAAAAAGAAAAAAGGGGGGTGCGTGCAAACAAAGGGAAGACTAGTCTTCCCCCCAAAATTAAAATCAACAGATCTTACTTCACAGGCAGTAAGTTTCCCCATCCCGTGACAAGTCTTCTGGCGTTGGTCAAAACCACGATGCCAAGCACTCGTAGTATTGTAACTGAATGACATCTGCATTTTAATAAACGAAGGCGAAAAACAAAGGTTCTGGTTTATTATCACAAATCAAACAAAATTTGATTCAAGAGATGAGAGTTTCTATATTATAAAGGCCGCTGCACTATTTTTTAGGCATGAAAAATAATTACAAAAATAACTGAATCACAATTGAAAATGTTTGGTTAATCTGTAGTTATAATCTCGATAGCAAATTATTGCCTCTATGTATCGTTGTTATACGTGAAGTCGCTTTTGTTGGAGAAAAATTACACAAAAAAAACAAAAAAACCATAGAGGGCTAAAGAAGCTAGAAAATTGTAGGTACCCTAGCTGTACTATCGGTGACAAAGGTAACTTTAACCCGTCCAAGACGGTCTCTGATAAATCTACTGACTGCACATTGGCACGTACTTCTATACTACATAGTAAATATTAGTCAGGACACAGAAGGCTCTGGGACATCTTTCTAGAAAACAATGGGTCGAATGCAGTACAGATGACTATCCGGGCATTATGGGTATCACTAGCTTTAAGTTTTGAAAGTATTACCAGAGTTCCCAGCGGCATCGCAAGGGGGATGAATATTCTTTTAACGTAGCACTTATTTCAGGACCACAAAGAAGTATGGTGTGATTTTTCCCCCTTCAGCTGAACCCATCACAAATCTCACGCCGTGAAGGCCACAAACCAGCTCCATTATAAGTTTTTCCAAGGCTGATATCGAATAAATGGTGCGCATTTTTTCACGCAGCCTTAAAAATCTTGTGTCCGACTAACGCGTCTTTGTATGCCTATTCAGTAGAAGATTACGATTCGAGAGCATTCGGTTTAATATTGCCTGCGCCCGTACCAATTCGTGCATCGTGGCAGACGGATATGGGGATGGCCGCTAATTTTCACAAGCTGATCAAACAAGCAAAACAAACAAAAACCAAACACTCAATATACACAAGAAATGATGCGTGAGTAGGAATTAATCAGGAGACCAACCCGCAACGAGACAAGAAGTGCGAGGTGCCTCATCAGACCTCGGTACCCCTTTGAAGATACGGGGTACCTCTTGTATAGGGAATTATGGTCTGACAAAATCGGGCGAACAGTGGCCAAGTGTCCAGCATAAATTTCATGGTCAGCGCTCTGGCGATAAGGCCTTACGCGTAACGAAAGAATCTAGGAGCGGGTACATCGATATCCTGGGAAGAGATTCAATCGGGTAAACTGTGCAAACACGTCTGGAAACAAGAAGAAGCTCTAACGACGCTGTTCGTTATGAAGTCAACGGCAAAGGCCGCAAGGAGTAGCATCGGTAAGTCCCGAAAAAGAACTGCAGTCACGCTAAGATGTAGCACCATGTGTAAAAAATGTAGGGGCGCTTGCGCTCGAGGATATCTAAAATAAGGTAGAGGTAGGACAAAATAAAGACCAGGAGCTGGACGAAAATATCCGCGCCTCCAATGGATGACATTTCAGGGTGACGAGAGAGTCGGCCAAGTTGTAATACGTAAACAACAAGGGGGGGGGACGACAGACAGCCGAGAGTTCGACCCCTCAGGGGCAGTACACTCGAGAAGATGGAGAGTAAGATATATAGTATAAAATAGATATAATATCTAGATATATTTTAGAGAATGAGAGGTCATACAGATCATTATATCGTAAGAATACATTATCACAAAATCCAACACAGTCGGTTTCCTAGGCATGCGAACGTGGTATGGGATTAGCACCCAAAGTTCGCGGATACGCAGAACGAAGCGTCATCCGCCCAGAGTAACAAAAAAGAGCATAAAGCAACATAGCCAGGGGGAACAAATAAGGGCATAAAACCGATTAAAATGCCAAAGGGGGACATCCTGGCAGGAAACCAGTACACATGTAAAAGAGGTCAAAACTGCCGCATGCCACATTATTGACCAACGCAATACGCCCCTCCAACACACCTCAAATACACAGAAAAAATACACAGACACAAGGCACCCTCGACACATACAAGCACAACACAACACCACACACACACCCACACACCACGCACACACACACACGCACACACAGAGAGCACACCAGGGAAATACGAACACGCGCAAGACAAGGAAACACACACTCGTATCTTAATATCATATATATATATATATATATAAATATATTAGATAAAAAAAAAAAAATAGATATATAGATATAGAAGGTGATGATAGATATCGTGCACAGATTTACGCCCGGCTGTTCGCGGCAATTGCCCTTTTTGAGGAGGGGTACGGACTAGTAAAAGTAAAACGCTGGCACTCTTCACCCCAGCCGGAGCACGGACACAATGAATGGCATGGGATAAACACATTAACCCATTTGTCCCTGCTACATGTAACGAACCTTGTCATAGGAGTGCTGTGATGTCCGGGCCAAATTTTTGCTGTTCGCAGTAGGGGCACAGGGTCATCTGTTCAATATGCATAGCACATAACTTTGAGATATCTCTTAGGGGTTGCGCACATGGGTTCTATATACCCTCGTCTGTGATGTGGTATCATATAAATTTGATTGTGCTTGTCAAAGTCAAGGAGAACAATAAATATAATCAACTAGTTGTTGCATAAATTGACGGTTTTCCGGCATTGCACCCGACACACACACACCCACAGAACACACCACGCACACAACACACACACACGCACAACAGGGGAACACAAATCAAACCAAGGTGAGAGAAAAAGTGAGAAAAACAGATAAACTGCGTGTCTTATTGAGGTGAGACATTATGATACAAACTTGGGATCAGCCTATTACTGCCGAGCAACCGCTTTTTTTGTTTTTATTTTTTCTGTGTATTAAGCACTACCATGATTGGAGGTACCACAACCCAGCTTGTTAAAGAGACCAGAATTTTGCTTTTTGTGGTATGTTCTCTAAGCTAGTTATATTAAACCGACGCTTTCGCATACTACAGAACCACCTGGTCAGGGAAGATAAACCTGTTATTTGAAACAACCCCAGTAGAGGCAGGGACAGTTTCCTAGGCTTATTTCCCCTTGCCATTTTCCGATTTTCGAGGTTTTGTTCGTTGAGTGCGGGGGAAAAAAACACCCCGAAGTAGTACACACGTTTACGGGCGCGTACGGAAGATTGTGAAGAACGACCCTGTAAGTAGACACAGGGCAAGCTTCGGCCATGAGGTCTTCTGTTTTTACTCTGAAGAGAATCAGGGGGTTATATGTTGGGGTTCTTTTCATCTGGTGCCCTCAAAAAGTGTATTGAATGACGGTGATGGTGCCTGACGTTCCTGTTGACAGCTGTCCACAAAGCCTACCAACCATAACCGAAAAAACACCAATCAACTTGAAAACCAGGCAGGACATTCACAATCGTATTAAACCAAACGAAGACCCCACAATTAAACTTGACTTACCAGAGCAGACTTCACATTGTATTAGACAACAAGACCAACAACCAACTTGCTACCAGGCAGAACCATTTTCAAACTAAAGCCAAAGAATTAAAAGGAATAATTCGATGCGACAGATTCGGTCATGAACAGAGGTCACAGGGTTATATGGAGAACAATTCGAACTGAAAACTGCGGGAAATATCGGATACCGACATTCCAACACAGATACTGTTTGTTACATCATAGATACTGTTTGTTACATCCACATACTGGTTGTTTAACATAGATACGTGTTTGTTACATCATGGGATACTGTTTTGTACATCATGGATACTGTTTGTTACATCACGGATACTGTTTTGTTACATCATAGATACTGCTTTGTTACTCACAGGATACTGTTTGTTACATCATGGATACTGTTTTGTTACATCATGGATACTGTTTGTTTAACATCATGGATACTTTCTGTTACATCATGGATACTGTTTGTTTACATCACGGATACTGGTTATGTTACATCATGGATACTTTCTGTTACATCATGGATACTGTTTGTTACCAAATCACACTCACAGATACTGTTTGTTACATCATGAGATACTGTTGTTACATCATGGATACGGTTTTGTTACATCATGGATACTGTTTGTTACATCATGGATAATTTCTGTTACATCATAGATACTGTTTGTTACATCACAGATACTGTTTGTTACATCACATACGGTTTGTTACATCATAGATACTGTTTTGTTACATCATGGGCAAAGTAGTGCATTGAGAAACTAAAACGTAAAACGCACCATACACAAAAAGATTGTGTTCCTTACCTTACAGAAAACAACCCACACTGTTGATGAAATAGGGCGATGGTAATGCTGGAACACCGCACACCTGTGAATGCTGTCTGGACAATGAGACGTTCCAGTGGATGACCTAAGGCGACACCTGTGAATGCTGTGTGACGGTGGGTGTCCAGTGGATGACCTAAGGCGGCTTCACCTGTAAATGCTGGTCCTGACAGGTGGTGGTCCAGTGGAGAGACCTAAGGCGACACACTGGTGAATGCTGTGTGACAGTGGGTGGTCCAGTGGATGACCTAAGGCGCTCACCCTGTGAATGCTGTCCTGACCAGGTTGGGTGTCCCAGTGGATGAACTAAAGCGGACACCTGTGAATGCTGTCTGACAGTGAGACGTTCCAGTGGATGACCTAAGGGCGGCTCACCTGTGAATGCTGTCTGGACAGGTGGGTGTCCCATTTGGATGACCTAAGGCGGCTCCACCTGTGAATGCTGTCTGACAGGTGGGTGTCCAGTGGATGACCTAAGGCGGCTCACCTGTGAATGCTGTCTGACGGTGGGTGTCCAGATGGCTGGTCCTGTCGGACAGGTGGGCTCACATGTGAATGCGTCTGCAGCGTGGGGCAGCTGGGGGCAGGTGGTGTCCGTGCGACAGCGCCTGTGAATGCTGTGTGACAGGTGGGTGTCCAGTGGATGACCTAAGGCGGCTCACCTGTGAATGCTGTGTGACAGGTGGGTGTCAGTGGATGATCTAAGGTGACATAGAGACTGCAACACAGCCATGTGAAACAGGGTGATGTGAAACTCAGCCCACAACATCTAGAAAAATCTCACAACACGGTAAGGAACCAGAATTTCCATGTTGGGATTACATCCAGCGCAAAGGTCTTTGATCTGACCCTCCATGAATCACCAGACCTACAGCAAAGAAGGTAACCAACAAAATGGCTGAGAACTGGCCACGGGCCGACTGCTATACCACGTCAGCCGAATGAAGATTGCCCGCACAGGTGAATGTCCGTGCGGCACTGGGTCTCAGACCCCAGAAACACCTCCTCCAGCACCGTCCAGCCCATGATGTTCTACGGCCTCAAACCTGGCCAGAAGGTGCAGAGCTGCAAATGCTGCTTTGAGACAGCCGTCAAGAAGCTGAGAAGACTGTGGGATTTCATTGTGGCCACAGATTGAACATTGACGCAGCTAATTAAGATCGAAAGAAGAAGAAGAAGAAGAAAAGAAGAAGAAGAAGAAGAAGAAGAAGAAGAAGAAGAAGAAGAAGATACTAACAGTTCTACCGAAGCAGTTTACACGGAACACGCAATACAAAACATGGTACTGTGAAAAAATGATATCATAGGAATCATAAACTGTTCATATTGTGATACGGTTGATCCTTTTGAATTGTTTTCGTAATAGCCCAGCTTCTTACCTGTTTTTACTAAACTGGAAAGAAAATCAGCTGCACACACACACACCACACACACACACCACACACACCCACACACCACACCACACACACACACACCACACACACACACACTCTCTCTCTCTCCTCTCTCTCTCTCTCTCTCTCTCTCTATATATATATATATATATATATATCTATATATATATATATATATATATATATATATATATATATATGTATTGTTTGCTAATGTTTTTCCCAGTCGCTATTCGATTTCCACCCCCACACCCTTCCTCCCTGGTGG
>JADBJO010021584.1:25000-27500 GCA_016801955.1 Conus betulinus
ACATCACGACATCACTCACACAGTCAACTCAATCGTTTAAGAAAAAAAAAAGAAGGAAGGAAAGGCCAAAAAGCAAAAAAAAATCACAAAAGAACAAAACAGAGGACTCGTGCACACTTGCACACAACCATTCATGAATCTGTGTTACTTTGACTCTTGGAAGGACGTCTATCGAATCGCTGCTGGCTAAGTGAGCTGTCAGACACGTTTGGGAGTGTGCCAATCGAATGGAACATGGAAAAGTGGGAAGACGTCTTGAAGGTTGCGAAGTGTTTATTCCTCAAATAACATCAACAATGAGAGATCAGAAAACACTCGACGACGAATGTACGTACTGTAGATCTGTCACCGATAAGTCAGAAGGGAGGACGCCATTAACACTAAAGAACATATGGAACAAGAAGGGCCAACGGCCAGGCAGCAATTTCTGCAATATCAGAGCGCAGAAAAAATTCAAGCCACAGGCACAGAGCACCAACCACAACCCAGGACAGAAGGCGATACCTGGTTCACACCAAAACCCAAAACGCCCATATTACAGCCAGTATACACAAACAGAACCGTCAATGATCGTCAAAAGCTAACCTCAATCTGAAGCTACGAATTGTATTGCACGCCATCACATGTTAGCAATGCGACTGATATGCTCCGACATGTGTGGAAATCAAGGGACTATATGGATGGAGACAGACACAGACCTTTTCACAACGCGGTCAAAGGAAACTCGAGAGGCGGCCTGACTCACGCAGTTCAGAAGAACTACTGCAATGTCTTAGAGACTCTGCTTTGAGAGAACAGTGATATCTCTCTGGCTGAAACAACCACACTGCTGGGGAAAATGACTGGCAACCCAACTTTTACTCAAAAGGAAGGTGAAGGACGGCCTATTCAGTAATACGAAAAACAACAAAAAAAAACAAAGGAACGACCCAGCGCAACACGGATGTGGGGACGTGAGTGTTCTACCAACTATTAAGACCAGCATCTTAAGGACGTGTGGTTGAAGCGAACAAAAAGACCCTCATAGTGAACTCGGACCTCACAACCGCAAGCTAATGGGAAACTCTGCATGCAGCTGAACTCCCCCCGCCCCCCCCCCCCCCCCCCCCCCCCAACCAATCCCAGCAGCTCCCTGTTTGGTGCTGCAAGGTGATCTGAAGTTAGGGCTGTGGTCTGTGCGACCGTCAGCCGACATATTTTCAAGTAAGTAGTGAACGTTAGGTTAGACTCTGAGGGAGATTACAGATAATCTAGTTATACTTATGAATCAAAAAAAAGAAAATCGATCTGGAATTTTTATGGTCAGCACTCCGATGCCCCTTCCTCCATCATTTCCGTACTCAGCGGCCATGCCAAATGCACAGGTCGAATGCACCACGGGTCCAATGACATTCATATTGTCCGAACGTGTTTGGAAGCAGTCGGCCTTGCCTCCACGGACATTATTCGGACACTGTTTGGCAGCAGAGCACCGTGAGCAAGTGCCTGTGAATCATAACAGCTGATGTTCAGGGTCCGTATGCTGTGTTTCATGTTGTCGAGTCGACGGACAACACTACTCGTCATCTGGGGGTGAAGGGGGGTGAGATGATTTGTTGACATGCAGGGACTGATGCAACCCGATTGCGGAAAATGCACGGGAATGTGCGGTGACAGGCTTGGACAGGCAATGTGGATGATCTGGCTCTTGATTGCTGGCGCGGGGCTTTCCTTGCCTGTCTCTTTTGTTGCGCTGCAGCTGTCCCCTCCTTTCTTCCCTTATTGGCAACCTTCGTGGATAGAGTAGTGGCCATCTAGCGTGATCCACTAGCAGTTTGTTGTCCCATGTGGTCGGGGTCAATGTTAAAACGCTTTCAAGGAGTTTTGAGAGCGTCTACAAGCGGTTCGGTTTTGGCCTCCATGTGGGACGCTTTTCCTTGTTGTAGCTCACCGCAGAAAGAGTTGGAAGTCTAGTGATATGTGAGCTACATGACATGCTCGCTGGAGGTGGGACAGCATCAGGATGGTGGTGAGGATGGCGGTAAGAAGGAACGGCCTCGCTGGGTCAAGCTCCTCTGTGTCGGGGACTTTGTCCTGCCATTGTATGTGTTTACAACAAGTTCTTAAAGCCAACGAGGCAGCAGCTGAAGAAGAATAGAGAGGCTGAAGCTGTCGACCACGGAGCATTTCTTCTAAATCAACACATGACAAACCCAGTGACAATCAATCATTGTATACACTATTGACCACAATAACATACACACAGTCAACACAATCACAGACACGGCTAGTCAACAATCACACACACCTGGTCAAAACTCAAACACAGCCGGTTAAAAGTTTACATTTACACCCAGTCAACAATCAGCATCACATGCAGCTATCGTCTAGTACACAATCGCAACACCCAGTCAACAGTCACATACACCCAGTCAAAAATCACATACACCCAGTCAAAAATCACATACACCCAGTCAAAAGATCACATACACCCAGTCAAAAATCGCATACACCCAGTGGG
>JADBJO010021585.1:2500-5000 GCA_016801955.1 Conus betulinus
GTGTGTGTGTATGTGTGTGTGTGTGTGTGTGTCTGCGCTTACTTTCATCCCTTTATACGCTATATTCTTTCCTCCGGATGTGTGTGTGTATCTGTGTGTGTGTGTGTGTGTGTGTGTGTGTGTGTGTGTGTGTGTGAGAGAGAGAGAGAGGAGGGAGAGAGAGAGAGAGAGAGAGAGCGAGCACATATATATGTTGTATGTATATGTATTATATATGTGTCCTGCATCTCTCTCTCTCTCTCTCTCTCTCTCTCTCTCTCTCTCTCTCTCTCTATGTATGTATGTGTGTGTGTGTGTGTGTGTGTGTGTGTAAGCCTATAACTCCGTTTCCCTTGAAAGATTTCGATTGACTTTCTTAGGTACTTGGAATCCAGTTGTAATATCAAAGTGATGAGCGACATTTCACACAGGTAAGTGCCAGGTTAAAAGTTGAACCACTTCTCAGGTCCTCCTTGGAATCCCTTGGGGAGGCGTCCTGGTGCTGAGTCTTTTGACAGTTGTAATTAAAGGTTTGCCACACTGCAAAATATTCCCAAACGATACTGATTTCATTGACTCTGAAGATGCTATATATAAAAGATTTTTTCGAGTAAATGTACTTTGTATTTTAATGTTTAAAGATGCCAAGATCTGCACATTGACCAAAAAACAAAAAACAAAAAAACAAAAAAACCCCTGCTGTTTGATTATAGTGTAATATCCAACTAAGAATTCATGTGATAAAAAGAAAGGATTAGGAGCCATATTTGATAATCTCGTGGGGGGGGGGGGGGGGGGGGGGGGGGGGGGGGGGGGGGGGGGGGGGGGGGGGGGGGGGGGGGGGGGGGGTGGGGGGGGGTCAAGGGGGGAGGGGCTGGGGGGGGACACTGGGGGGGGTGGGGGGGGGATCTCGACTTGAAATGAAGGGATAAGCTTTTTAATTGACGTTAAAAAAGGGGGGGGGGATTATCTACTTTAATGGGGGGGGGGGGAGTACATGAGTTGTGAATATAATCGAGAATGCTGGTTAGACACTGACACAGAGTACATTCTCTATTCTCTTACTTGAATGAAGATAAGTCTTTTTACGACTTTAAAAAGTTCTTTTGAGACCACATCTGAAATATGGTAACATTATTTAGTACCCCCCCCCCCCCTTTTTTTTTTTAACGCAATCAGTTGCACTTTAAAAAGCCCAATAGAAGAGCTACTCGACAGCTGTTCAAACGCAAAAATGAGTAAATAAGAAATGTTAAATTATCAAACCTCGCAATCACTGAAAGGAAAAAAATTAAAACAGACTTGCAATATTTTTAACAGCTTGGGTGATCTTGACCCATTGCTCGATACTCATCCCTACCCATCCATCTTATATCTCAGCGCCCCCCCCCCCCCTCCCCCCTCACCCATCCTTCTCTACACACACACACACACTCACACGCACGCACGCACGCACACGCACGCACACACGCACGCACGCACACACACACACACACACACACACACACACACACACACACACACACAAATGCACACACACACACACACACAAATGCACACACACACACACACACACACACACACACACACACACACACACACACACACACAAATGCACACACACACACACACACACACACACACACACACACACACACAAATGCACACACACACACACACACACACACACACACACACACACACACACACACACACACACACACACACAAATGCACACACACACACACACACACACAAATGCACACACACACACACACACACACACACACACACACACACACACACACACACACACACACACGTGTGTGTGAAAACATGGGATAAAAAAAGGCATGGGATAAAAGAAAATCGGAATTTTAAAAAAGGCGGATAGAAAAAAAAATGGCATAGGAAGAAAGGTCAGTCAGTCGGCGTCTATTCATTCATTCATGTATTTACTTACTTGCTCATCTTATTTCACTTCTTTAGTCATTTTCAAACTTCTTTCAGCAAGTCGGTTCGTTAATTGATGAAAACGTTATTTTCTGCCTCAGGAAGGTACAGACGAAGAATTATATATTTTTGGTAGGATATGGAAAATGCAGAATGTCAAGCGTGTTCTCAGTACAAGTTTTAATATTCCATGAAAACATTATGCCATGGATGATGATCACACGTACGTAAGTATGTCTGACGTCACAGCGTTCATGTTCAGGGGGAAATTCGTGAAAATCTTACTGAACGGATGTAGGATTTGCCGCTTTAATCCGGATCCGCCTGCAGAGATCTACGCCAGGATTTGATTGGTTCGCCCCACTTTCCCGCTGTATGCGTCCATTCAGTTTCGCCAATATCGATTCAGCAACGCTTGCGTAATCTTGCCAAGAGATAAACAAACAAACATCAAACAAAGCAGAGGACGTAGGTGGGAGAACATTGGTGGGAAAAAAGGAAGCAGGATGCTGCTCGTGTTCTTTTCTTTGTTCTGTGGCACAGTCAACAGGAACGCCCTGTGACTGAT
>JADBJO010021585.1:7500-12500 GCA_016801955.1 Conus betulinus
CACACACACACACACACATATATGCAAGCACATATATATATTATAATGTGTGTGTGTGTGTGTGTGTGTGTGTGTGTGTGTGTGTGTGTGTGTGTATATAATGAAGATAAAACCCTGCAATATGCTGGACACCACTCGGTCATGGGTGGGGTGCACTGCTGATCCAGAAACTGGCCAGTCACAGAGTACACAAAAAATAAAAGCAGCACACCAACCACACACTCTTCGTGGTTTTTTAAGCTTCCGCCTTTTATACAACTGTATTGTCTTACATTGCATTGAGGGACATTGACCATTGTGCAGTGTGAAACGAGTCAATACAGTTGTTCTGATTTCTGACGAAGCCTAAATAAAAGGCGGAAGCTTAAAAAAAAAACATGAAAGTGTGTGGTTGGTATGCCTGCTTTTATTTTTGTACTCTCTCTCTCTCTCTCTCTCTCTCTCTCTCTGTCTCTGTATATGTATGTATGTATGTATGTATGTATGTAGGGTATGTATGTATGGTTATATATATATATATGTATATAAACACACAGACACACAGACTGACACACACACATTACACCCCCCCCCACCATTCTCTCCCCCTCCCCCCCTTTCTCTCTCTCATTGTCTCTCTTTTGATAGATAGATAAACAGATGATAGATAGATGCATAGGCAGACAGATGGATAGGTGGACAGATAATGTACGTATCATGTATATATATATATATGTATACCCGCGCACACGCACACTCTCTCATCTCACATAATCGTGCCTTATGACAGGTATTGTTGATACAACACAACGCTGACTATGGGGCCTCAAACACGCTTGGCAGGGGGAGACAGGACGGGGGTCCACAAACCGACTGTCTTGATCAGAGGAAGCGTTAACAGGTGTCCCTTTTCACTGCTCTTCCTTACAGCCCAGGGGGTAGACGCCGTGCCCTGGAAACAGAGGTGCCACCTGCCAGTAGGAAGAAGCTGGAATAGACAGACGGTGGGTTGGGGTGTTTTATTATCGGTGATGATTATGGCATTAGGAGTTCTGATGGGTAATTTCCCTGACACACGTCCCTGAAGGGCGAGTAGGAGGCATGCAGAGAAAAGGAGCTCACACACACACACACACACACACACACACACACACACACACACACACACACACACATAGAGAGAGAGAGAGAGAGAGGGAGAGATCTGCAAGTTAGCTGCAATACTTGGTAGAAGAGAGTTGAGGGAGGGAGATGGAGAGGAAGGGCGTGAAGGAGGGCTAGGCAGGCAGACGGAGGGGAATGGGCAGAAAAGGTGGGGTGGGGAGGGAAGAGAAGGGGGAGGCAGAGGGAAAAGGAAAGAGGTGTGGTATTGTTGGACAGCCGGCGGTGCGCCGGTGCCGGTAATTTGCCGGAGCAGAAAGTCGTGTCCATGACGCAAGAGGCTCAATCAATAACCACTTTGTCCCCAGTTCTCCTTCCCCGTCTTCCAGTCTACCCCCCCCCCCCCCAAAACTCTCCCGTCCCCCAACCTCCTTCACCCATCCCTCACCGTCACAACCACCCCACCACCCCTACCCCCCACCCGCTCTCCTGTCATGAGTCCCCCATATTCCTCACTGTACGGTCGCTCTTTCTTATGGGTACCGATGGCATTTTCCAGTTGCAACGAGTTTTCCCGATTGCTGCACGTGCTGCGCTATAAAATTCCATCTTTTCTCTGTCTCCGCGTTCACCTTTAAGTTGTACGCCGTCTGTGTCTTTCTGTCTGTCTGTCTGTCCTCCCGTCGTGACCACCGCGGTGAAGGGGAGATTAACCTGGCCCAGTACGGTCAGATGGCCCGGAACGTGTGTTTCAGACGTTTGACGACTTGGACACACTGCATACCTTAGACAAGAATACAAACACGTGAAAAAGAACTACAAGGAGTTACGGGAGCGGGAAAGCAGAGTGGAGCGGGATGGGGTGAGAGAGAGAGAGAGAGAGAGAGAGAGAGAGAGGGTTGATGGTGGGAATGTAGTCACTTAGTTAATATCAAGCTATCGATTCAAACACTGATATTGAACACACACACACACACACACACACACACACACACACACACACACACACACACATATATATATATATATATATATTGAATTATAAACAAAGCTTGCTCTTAGGAGATAAGCATTCATATCTGCAGTGGTAGATAATTCTAACTGACAGTATTACTTGCCCTTGGAATTCGTCAGTTTATATATTTATATATATATATATATATATATATATATATATATATATATATATATATGTGTGTGTGTGTGTGTGTGTGTGTGTGTGTGTGTGTGTGTGTGTGTGTGTGTGTGTGTGTGTGTTCCTCAGACAACATTTCATATCCAGTGCATAAAAATGCCGAAAAAATGAATACCAGATAACCATGTTTGTCTGTTTTCTGACACCTAAGACAGGAGTAGGGTAGTCTTTAGAATAGTTTTCGTCAGATGTGGCCTACGCCTGTCCCATGCAACTTTGTTTACGGCAGAAGTCGGAACGAAAATACTCTGAGGAACCTACGCTTGTGTGAATTATCTAGCCTTTTAAAGACGTGCAGATTTGACCGTGGAATTTGATGACCTACTAAATAACCTAAACATCCATTACACTGACTTACAACAAAAAGATATCTGCAAGGGTGTACTTGTTCTTTGGTTTTTTTGTTTTGTTCATTTTTATTGTTGTGTGGGATTTGTGAAATTATTGTCCTATTCCGTTTTTTTTTTTTTTTTTCTTCTTTTTCTTTTTCTTTTTTTTTCTTTTTTTTTCTTTCTTTCTTTTTTTTTTTTTTTGAGTTACATTCCTTCCCGTCTGCGTTTGTCTCCCTTCCCTTTCAGCCATACGGTTTCCAGCGATCCCTTTCCATTTGTACCTCCCGTGTCAGACTGGTTAAGTCCAAACCTTTGGGTCATTTGTTTGTTTGTCAGTCATCAGGATTTGCTCATAAACTGCCGAATCGAATTAAACGACACTTGGCAGAAAGATGAAAATGTGAAATTTCATTTCTCGAAGCCACACCGCCACACTGAGGGGACTGGAAAAAGGCCATTACTTCTGATGCCTTCATGGCCTGGTTATACCGATGAAAAGTCGATTCTTTGCCATCAGGAGAGTGGGTCAAGTTTGCCACCGTTTCCATTAAAAATATGAAATTTCATTTCTCGAAGCCACACCACACACTGTGGGACTGGAAAAAAGGCACATTACTTCTGATGCCTTCATGTTGCTTGGTTATGCCGATGAAAAGTCGATTCTTTGCCATCACGAGAGCGGGTCAAGTTTGCCACCGTTTCCATCATTATGGTTATGACCCGCAGCGTCGGAATCGATATCTTGAGAATAACCGTTTTGTGCGAAAAAAAAAAAAAAACACAAACAAATCTGTGGCGCGTACTTGTTGCTTTGTTGCAAGACGGAGAGGGTCATACTGGTCACCTTTTAAACTAATAACTTCCCTTAGATTGAGAAGAGAATGACGACAGCTCCTCTGACCAATTAGAGCGCGTTACTATATTCAGGGCTTGGAGGGGAGGGGGGGGGGGGGGGGGGGGCACAGGTGACGGTATGAACATGATTCGAAAAGATTTCCGTTTTGACTTCTAGTCCTTTAAGACGACATTATTTATATCCTGTTCATGTTGAAGATGAAGTGTATTTGAAACGGAAAGGGGCTGAACCAGACTACTTGCGTAAACTTCGGTTTTGTTATTTGTCTGTTTGTTTGTCTGTTTATTTTTGTTTTCTGTTTCTCTTCAATTCCATTCATGAATGATTATCATAGATGTCAGTTAATTAACGCGCTTCGTCCCCAGCTCCCCTAAGTTTTCTGCCGATTGGTAGAGGGAGACTGTGCTGTCCACATGCCGGTTCGTCGTGAGCGGCGTCATCAGCTGTCGGCAACAGCGACTGTGACGTCGCGTCGTTCTTGCTGTCAGTGTGTTGCCATGGCATTTCAGAGGTGTTGACCCGGGGAGGAAAAGGTGCAGCGGAGCCTATACCCTTTCTGTGTCAGGTTTACATTTGCCATAGAGGATCTTTCCAGACTGTCACCACATGAAAGTTTGAAAAAAAAAAAAAGAAAAAAAGACAGAAATGAAAGATGTAAATATTGTATCAAATCAGTATAACAGCACAGGGTTGCCAAGAAAATGACATCACAAGGGGCAGAGGGAACCAACAGATGCTTCAGAATGGACAATGAATGCCCCCCCCCCCCCCCCCCCCCCCCCCCCCCCCTCTGAAAACGGCAGAAACAAGGCTGGCATGTTATAAACTGTAACAAGAGAAACAGAAGCGGAAATGCAGCTTACAAAGACAGGTGAATGGAACACTATTAAAAAAAAAGTGGACAACAGTTAAAGAATCGAAAAAAAACAAAAAAACAAAAACAAGAAAAATCGTTGTGCCGAAGACAATAGAAAAGAGGGGAAAATTCCTGGCACCAAATTTCCGGGGGGGGGGTGGGGGTGGGGGGGGGGGGGGTACAAGCTCCTTGGAAAGAACCCCCGGCTTCCCGCGGGGTCAACCTCCTCTCCAGGTTGTCCACAGATTGATGACGTAATGTCTGCATATCCAAACGAAAGTCGATTATAGAAACTATTCATAACACATAGCCTGCCTTGTTAGACGTCAAGCGCTTGATTCCTAAATACTGCTTCATACCGTTTGCCTCCCCCACCCACCACCTGCCCACACCACCTCCCTCAGCCACCACCACCCCACCTCCCTCCCCCCCCCCCCCACCCCCCCCCCCCCCCCCCCCTCCCCACCCCCCCCCCCCTCCTACTACACTTTGGGAATCGAAAACTGCCTACCTGTCAGATTGAGAGTCCTGAAGTCTGATAACTCGACCGTCACAGTCGGTATTTGCATCATCATCATTATTCGTCGTCGTCGTCTTCGTCGTCGTCGTCGTCGTCGTCGTCGTCATCGTCGTCGTCGTCGTCGTCGTCATCATCATCATCATCATCGTCAACGTCATCAT
>JADBJO010021585.1:15000-25000 GCA_016801955.1 Conus betulinus
GCATGCACACACACGCATACATACACACGCACATGTACTGCGCAAGCATATTGTGATGATAATGATGATGAGATGATGATGACTTACATGACAAACGAGATAACGATAAAGTGTGTGTGCGTGCGCGCACGCGCGTGCGCGCGCGCGCGCGTGTGTATGTGTCTTTTCCATTCGGCCTGTGCTGGACAAAAGAACTTAAACGGATTAGCAAGCCAAAACTAGCAACATTTGATAAACAGGCAAAAGTAGCAACATTTGATAAACAGGCAAAAGTAGCAACATTTGATAAACAGGCAAAACTAGCAACACGTGATAAACAGGCAAAACTAGCAACACTTGAGAAACAGGCAAAACTAGCAACATTTGAGAAACAGGCAAAACTAGCAACATTTGAGAAACAGGCAAAACTAGCAACATTTGATAAAAGACGGTATAAAATTAAAGACTTTCAAACGAAACTGTGGCTAGGTTGTGATTCATCGTAAACAGCAATGATCAAAGAATACCACTCGTGTAAAACATGCTGAATTATTGAAAAGACATTCCAGATAATCTGCTTTTAGCGACATTATTCTACAATTGATAGAAACATCTTGTTTATCTGTGTGTGTGTGTGTGTGTCTGTGCCTGTCTGTCTCATCATTGTAAGCGTGTAAGAGATGTAATCACCACTACTCTTTACCACTTGAAGGACATAGACAACATTTAGGGCACACGGACATACACGCGCGCGCGCGTTCACACATACACA
This sequence comes from Conus betulinus, assembly GCA_016801955.1. Taxonomy (NCBI): domain Eukaryota; kingdom Metazoa; phylum Mollusca; class Gastropoda; order Neogastropoda; family Conidae; genus Conus; species Conus betulinus. Next base: position 15,752 of record JADBJO010021585.1, read on the forward strand.
CACACACACGCACGCACGCACTCAAGCACACACATAGAATTTGCCTGAGTTTTTTTTCAAAGAAAACATTTCAGGTTTCAAAGTTTGGCTGGAATAAGATTTGGTGTGTGTGGTGCGTTCGAGTCCATCCAAACCCTTGGAGGTAGCACGCCACCCCCTAGCCCTGCTTCGCCCCTCGCCTCCCCCCCCTCCCCCCCCCCCCCCCCTCCCCCACACACACACACACACAGAGGACACATCCTTTACCCACCTAGTCTTCCGTACCCCCCCCCCCCTTCTCCATTCACTCCACGTACTTAACCGTTCAGTGGACCCACGTTACCAACTCACGTGGCAGTAAGTATGGGTACAATACGAACGACAAAACAGGAGTTTTCAAAGCCATGCGTGTGGCGTCGCTTTTTGTATCCCGTCGTCACCAGATCAGAGACGTACAGGAAACCTTCGTCTCTGACCAGATGGAAGTTAACTGAAACGCGTTTTCGTACTGACGACGTGGCGAGAGTCCTTGCTTGTTGGCGAGTGTTCAGCTTTCATAGCATACCCTAGCGGCAAGCAGGGCTAGGAAAGGGCGAGAATTCGCTACACTGTCTTGGAGAGGGGCTGGGGGGGAGGTGGTGGAGGGGAGAGGGGCTGTCTCTTATTCGAGACACAGTGGCCGACAGTTGTGACGTCCTGCCAATCGCTTTAAGAAAAAAAAAAAAAGAAAAAAAAGTAGGAGAACGTTTTTTCTAATTGGTGCAGAAAACGAGAAGAAGTCACATGGTGGAGTTGAAATTGTTCTTGCAAGTCCAGTTCTTCACTCCGTTCGCTTCTTGTGGTCACTCACCACCACGCTGAGCTTAGTCACACTCGCCAGTTCTGGCGTCAGTGAAATTCGCTTCCGTGCCGTGAACCTTGGGTTCCAGACAGGCGGTTTATCGCTCCGCCATTTTGTTTATCGCTCGGGGCCGTTTTGTTTCATCGCTTCTTCGACATTTTGTTTTATCGCTTCGCCAGTTTTTTTGTTTATCGCTCCGCCATTTTGTTTATCGCTCCGCTGTTTTGTTTATCATTTTGCCATTTTGTTATCCGTTTTGTTTATCGCTCCGCCATTTTGTTATCCATTTTATTTATTGCTCCACCATTTTTTTTTATCCATTTTGTTTTATCACTCTACCATTTTATTTATCGCTCCGCCATTTTGTTATCCATTTTGTTTTATCGCTCCGCTCTTGTGTTATACCATGATCTGTCTGAAGACCTGTCTGAACATCCGAATCGTGAGGCTCCTTTACTCGCTGTTGTGTTCCTCGGTGTGCGGTGTTGCTGGTGTGGGGGTGATGAACTGACCATTTCCATTCGCTGTCTCCTGATAACAAGCTCGCCAATTTGGAGGGCAGTTTAAGCGCCCCCCCCCCCCCCCAAAACCGCGTGGCTTGGGTGACAATGAAATGCAATGGGCCCTGTAAAAAAAGTGCTCCTGACCTCACACCTTGTATGTCAATTGTTTTAGGTGAAAGAACGCACTCCCCCCTCCCACCCCCACCCCCTTTTTTTTTCTGTTTTCTTTTTCTTTTGACGACTGCAACTGTTTAACCTGTCTCCAGGAACTTAGTACTTAGTGCCGGGACGATGTGGTTGAAAGTGTCCCCCCCCCCAACCCACCCCACATGAGCAGAACAGCTGCCAGTTTGAACCTGAGGACCGACACACGGCGGACGACCCCCGCCTCCCCCCCAGCACACACCCACGCACCCACGCACACATACAACACACGCACGCTCGCACGGCACATACGCACGCACACACATACACACACACACACACACCACGCACACACACACACACACACACACACCACACACACACACCACACACACACACACACACACCACACACAATCTCTAACAAACACTAACACTCACACACACACACACACCACACACACACACACACACACACACACACACACACTAACACACACAAACATTGACACACACAAACACTCACACACACACACACACACACACCCACACACACACACACACACACACACACACACACTCACTCACTCACTCACTCACTCACTCACACACACACACACACACACCACACACGCGCGCGCGCGCGCGCGCGCGCGCGCGCGCGCACACACACATCTGTTTTCTGTCCACCATGGAGCGTGGAGATAGATACTGTTTAAATGCACTGGGTCTAAAGACGACAGGAAGATGGCGTCTCGTTTATTTTTGACAATCAGCATCGAGACGGGGGGAGGAGGGGGGGGGGGGGGGGTAAGGGTAAGGGATTCAGACAGACCCGCGATTCCACACCGAAGTAACATCTGCCAGTATCCTCATCCCGCATTCCCACGACCCAATTCGAATCATCGACCCCAGTTTCCCCCCCCCCCCCCCCCCTCCCCTCCCCTTTCCCCACTGACCCACTGTCTTCTCCCTTTTCCCTTTTCCCATTCCCCTGTGAACGACTTCCATGGCACTCCTGTGCAAAGCTGTTCAGTATGCACGTCTCGTAAGCTTTTATGTATGTTGCGTATTGTTATCGGCCGTTTCTGTGCATTCGGGCGGCGTGATCTGAAATAATTTTCGGAAGCCTGCGTATTCAATGTGTCGATGAGTGTGTGTGTGTGTGTGTGTGGTGTGTGTGTGTGTGTGTTTTGATGGACTGCCTTTAAAGCGAAAAGAAGAGATTTGGGAGAAAAAAAAAAAAAGCGCGCCAGTCATGTGACGCCTCACATGTGCGCTAAACGTGCATTTTAATTTTTTGCTCTCCTTGCTTTAAATGACAGGTTAAGTGCAACAAAAAAGACAGGTAGGAAAAGCCCGTGCCAACGATCAGAGAGAAGGTCTCCCACATTCCCTTCCAAGCTGTCACCGCACATTTCCGTGCACACATCGGCTTAGACAGCCACCTGTGTATCCACAAACCATCTTACTACTACCCTCTCAGCCATCCAACCCCAAGGTGACCGAAGTGGTTCTCTTTCGACTCGACGGACTAACATCAGTTTTACCTGGTCGGTCTGATCAACCGCGTGAGACCAAAAAGTCGATGGGAAAAACTGGTGGGACGTTGAACTAACTCCTTCTGTCCCCCCTTTGAATATCCGGACCCTTTGACTCCATTTACGTGTACGAACATTACGGCCCGTTGATTCAGTAACAGCGCAGAGGGGGTGGGATGGGTGAAATAGTAGCAATACATAGAAAAAAGTATTCAGTCTGACCGTTTCAAAGTAAAGCTTGTTTGAAATGAAAGATGTGGTAAATTTGAAACGGAAATAGACTGAATCGGAGACAAGCTTCTTGCATTTTCCCCGTCTTTTTTTTCCTTCCTTTTTTTTTCAGGGTTTAGACGATCTCTTTTATTTTATGCATTTTTTCAACTTATGCATCCGGAGAAGAACAATCGGCCGATATCTGTAAGCTGTCTCATGATTGGTCTTTGAAAGCAGCGAATCAAGGCAGTCTTGTTGCATTCAAAACGTTCTTCTGACGACCGGTGTGTGGTGCCCAGATGCCTGTACTTGGAGGCTTGAACATGTGGATGGAATTGCTTTTGGAGCAGGGAATGTGGTGATTAGAGGTGGAAGAACGTGTGTGGGGTGTGTGTGTGTGTGTGTGTGGGGGGGGGTGATTTTTTCGGGGAAGGGAGGGGCGGGAGAGAAGGGACAAGGAAAGGGGGTTGGGATACGCCGGTGTGTTGTGATGTGTGCAACCAGTGACGTGTTGTTCTGAGGACTTTTTAACAATAATGATAATGATCATTATGGTTATTATAATAGTCATCATCACTATCACCATCAACCATCATCATCATCACCATCATCTCATCTTCATCATCATCACCATCATCATCCTTTTTCTTACATCATCGTCCTTGTCATCGTCATCGTTAATCATCATCATCACCATCATCATCATCATCATCATCATCATGATCTTCTTCTTCTTCTTCCTCTGCTTCACCATCATCATCATCATCATCACCATCATCATCACCATCATCCCTCGTCCTCTCCGAACCTGAAACTCTCGGTCCACCTCACCCCTCTTTCAAGGAAATTTCCTCCCAATTTGTAACAAAATAACCCCCCCCCCCCCCCCCCCTCCCCCCCCCCCCCCCCCCCCCCCCCCCCCCCCCCCCCCCCCCCCCCCCCCCCCCCCCGCTCCTGTTCCCGTTCCTCTTCCAGCGCTATAGTCATGCTGTCATGTAAGTCAGACGTCCACACGCACACACTGTGGTCTGGCATACAGGAGATAAACGTCCCCAGGAGATTGTGTAGATATCTCCATCCGATTAGTTACGGCGCTTGCGCTAGCAGAGCAACATAACGTTGGGCAGCGAAAAACGGAATGATGTTGTTTGTTGTTGCACAAGCGGGAATTAAAAGCAGCAATCTCTGACCCGCGCGAATGCGGTTTTCTATACTGTGACAACGCGGCACCCTGATCGTTTTCCTTTTTTTTTTTTTTTCTGTATGTTTTATGTGAAATCGCCGTAACGGCCGTTTACTTCTTCTTTTGCCGTCTGTGTTAGGCGACTTCGCCACCCCTGTTGCTTGTTGCCATGATCACCAGCGTGTCGGAAACCAGGAAAAAAACAAGCTTGAAGATTTGACGGATAGCTTACACATGTTATGATGATTTTTGAATCCAGTGAAAAGAATAAAAGAAGGAAATTCGTGGAAATGCATTACTATACATATCGACCACGCATGCGTTTGGCTACGCACCTTCAAACTCTCCTGTGACTGGTCGATCGATAGAAGCGGCGGGGTTCCCTCCCTTTGAATGACTTCCCCCCCCCCCCCCCCTTCCCCCCTCCCCTTCCCCCTCCCTCCCCATTGTGTTCATCTTTCAGTTTGAAGCGGAACTTGGGGACACGGCAGCCCGTGAATAATGCACAGGGCCGTGCAACTAGTGAGTGGGTGAGGAGAAGTGAGGAGGAGGAGCGAGGAGGAGGAGGAGCGAGGTGTCGGTTCGTTAGGAACGGCACGGATGTGATTCTGTTGTGACGTTTGGCATGGAAAAGAAATTCCAGTGAATAATCTATCTGTATGTTTGACATTCTATCTGTGTGTGTGTGTGTGTGTGTTTGTGTGTTGTGTGTGTGTGTGTGTGTGTGTGCGCGCGCGCGTGTGCGCGGCTCTCTCTCTCTCTTTGTCCTGCTGCGCCGCCCTCCTCTTTCTCCTCTCCTTGTGCTCTCTCTCTCTCTCTTTCTCTCACTGTTCTGTCTCTCTCTGTCTCTCTGTCTCTGTTTCTCTGTCTCTGTCTCTATCTCTTCGTCGTCTGTCTCTGTCTGTCTGTCTGTCTCTCTCCTCTCTCTCTCTCTCTCATCCCTCGTCTCCTCTCTCTCTCTCTCCTCTCTCTCTCTCTAATCTCTCTCTCTCTCTCTCCTTTCAGGGAACGGGAACTATGTGATGGTACTGAGGGGGCTGGGAGTAGTAGCATAGGAAAGGATGGTCTGTACAAGTCTTCTGTTCGAATTAGATCGTTCATGTGCGAGTTAGTTTATGCTATACATTTCTGTGCTTTCCAAACAATGTGACCGACATTTCAGTCCATTACGTTCTGATGGTTTTGTTTGTTTCGTGATAATTTATTTACCTTATACTTCAATAATGCAATGCGTCAAATCGTATGTGTACCCCCCCCCCCCCCCCCCCCACCCCGTTGCCTTATGGCTTGTTAAGCTGAAGCCAAGAAAGCGTCGAAGCGCCTCTCCCTCTCTCTCTCTCTGTCTCCTCTCTCTCTCTCAGCTCTCTCTCTCTCTCTCTCTCTCTCTCTCTCTCTCTCTGTGTGGTACGGGATATATGACGTGCTCTGTTAATATCTACTTCCAAGTTTCTCCGAATGGCATAGCACGAATGTTTTAACTGTCTTGAATTCGTCTGTCTGTCTGTCTGTTTTCTCTCTCTCTCTCTCTCTCTCTCTCTCACACACACCACACACACACACACACACACACACACACACACACACACACGCGCGCGCGCGCGCGCGCGCGTATACCCACTGCAGTCTGGAGGCTATACTAGTTGGCACATTGCTACACACTCGCGTAAGTCTCGAGGATAAAAAGTCAACACATCTTGTTATCTACCGTAGGGGTACACTGGACTTTTTTCTCTATCAGGTCCGTGCTCCCACCCCACCACCACTTCACTTGCAAACATCAGGTGCGTGCATGAACGTGTGAGTGACGTACGCACGCTTGTGTGTACGTCAGTAGTGTGCGTGCGTGCGTGCGTGTGTGTGTGTGTGTGTGTGTGTGTGTGTGTGTGTTTCGCGTGTGCGCGCGTGCGTGCTTGCGTGCTGGCGCTCGCGCGCGCATGTAAATGAATGTGTTAGCAACACCACAGACACTACATCGGCTTTGGGAGCAATCCGACAATCCCTCGGTTCGGGTTTTTTTTTCCGTTCGCGTAGATGTTGGAAGGGAGAAAAGATGTGGCAGTCAGGTCGATGCTAGATGCTGATCAAACTTGACGTCAGAGTTGCCAGTTCAAACGTTCAGTGCACATTAGTGAAGGCGGTTCATTTGCTCTTTCTGTACTCGTGTTTCGGTCTGCTTTCCGTTTCGTACTGAATTCTACCTTCTATGTTCTCGTGCCACGCACATGGTCGAATCAGTGGCGACACACTAAAGGGGGAGGGCCAGCCAACAGTCTGTTCCGCCAACAGTGGGTCGGTGTGGACAGAGGGCTTTTATTCGCAGTATGTTTGCACCCCCTGGCCAACCCCGGGTGCCTTTTCAGGCCGGCACACAAGACGTACACGCTCTCTTTAGTTCCTTCCAAAGACCGCAACCTACATTTGACGGCGGGGGAAGGGAAGTGATTGAGAAGACATTAGGCGGCAGAGGGCTATTGTCGGTACCAAAGGAGGCGATCGCTTCACCTGAGATAGACAAACAGCCCGACATCGGGACATAGGTGGTTTTGAGACAGTTCGATCCAGAACTGTTTGCAATAATCTTTTTAGAGACTGAACTCGTTTGTGTTGATTTTAAATCAGATCATGGCGTGGAGACACAGTTGTGCTGTGAGGTAGTGTAATCAACCCTTTAAATTAAACTGGAAGCGCGTGGGTCTTCACTGGATTTGACAGCAGCATTCGACATGCTTAGTGATTCTGTTCCGCTGAAAACGTTCAAACTGGCTCATTGAGCTCGAGATGCAGCCTTAAACCAATCCTATGCTTAGTGATAGGTTCTCATTCCAGGATTATTGATAGTTCAAATCTGCACGAGGTTTAGGCGAGAGTGGTGTACAGCAGGGTCTGCTGTTAAATCCGACGTGGTATAGCAGAGAGATTTTGAAATAAGAAAAAAAACAAGTTCGGAAGACATTTGTGGTAAGGTCCACGCCACATTTCTCTCTCTCTCTCTCTCTCCTCTCTCACTCCATTTGTCTAAGAAGTCACGCCACCCTCCTCTCTTCTCTCTCTCTCTCTCTCCTCTCTCTCTCTCTCTCTCTCTCTCTCCTTCTCCCCCCCCCTCTCTCTCTGCCTCTCTGTCTCTGTCTCTCTCTCATAATTAAGTGAACTTAATTGGTTGTCTGAAAAAAATCCAATATTGTTCATCTTCTCTGACCAGGTCTTGGCATTTTAACTTGTACACAGTCCGGTTTGTGTTTACCTTGCTTGCAGCCCAGATGGCGGCCTTTGTTATCAGGACTACATGAACATCCCCACTTGCCGTGTGGTCTGAATGCCACACCTTCCCATCACACTGTGAACTTGCGGGATTCATTTAGACAACAAACGACCAGCATCTATCAAGAGTGCAGACAAGTCCATTTTGATGAATAGTCAAATGTTTACCTCGACAGAAGAGTTGGGAGTGAGGGGTGGCATGGGGTTTGGGGTGGGGGTGGGGGGTGGGAGAGAAATGGATGGGGCCATTTTGCCACTGATGCGCTGTTCTTAAAGTTCCGGAAATAATGTAACATGGAAACCTTGAGCTAGGCTATCTGAGAACACGATCGCGCGCGCGCGCGCACACACACAACACACGCACACACACACACACACACCCACACACACACACACTCCCTGCGCGCGCGTGCACACACACACACACACCACGCACACACACACACACACACACACAACTTGCACCACGCACACACACACACAACACACACACACACACACACACACTCCTCTCTCTCTCTCTCTCCTCTCTCTCTCTCTCTCTCTCTCTCTCACTCACAGAAAGAAGAGGGAGATAGAGACAGATCACAGAGAAGAAGAGGGAGAGAGAGAGAGAGAGAGAGAGAGAGAGAGAGAGAGAGAGAGAGAGAGAGAGAGATGGATGCAATCCCTGCTCCCCACTGAAATCTAGATCGGAAACAGTTGCGTGGGTTGGTGTTTCCCTTTTCCAGCCACGATAATTGATTCCGTGAATAATGGATCCAGTCAGCTTGCCATCGACGTTCCGCCAGGAGGCAGAACTGGTCAATCTCCATCAGGATCTGCCGTCAACAGCGTGACGGTCTGTTTGTGTTCCTTGCTGATGCTGTCGCTGATGGTCTGACACGTCGACGGACTGTGAAAGGATTACCACGGGGCTGTGTTTTGGGAAGGATGGCGAGGTTGTTGATGCAGCTGATCCGCGGTGGTTGGTAAGAGATATGCTTAATGGATAATTCGAAGACAGAGAAGGCCTTTAATTCAAAACCCAGAGGATAACATCTCTTTGAAAGAAAAGTAGGCAGTGTCCACGTGGTCCCAGAAGAGAAGACAATCCACTCACAGAAAGAAAATATCGGACTTTCACGGAGCTTCTTTTCTGCCAGTAGATTATCTTCTCTACGGGAATGTGTTAATTGATAGAACAGCAATATTTGATAAGCTAACATAATTTACTTATCGCTATAGATCATTTTGCATTAAAAAGAATGAAATTCATTTTCATCTTCAGCACAGAAAAGGCGTGACGGAATCTAGACATGCTTGAAGGGGAGCGAGTGTCGAAAAGAGCATACATTTCACTGTTAATGCTTTGATGTTCTGTGGTTGTTCAGGAATGCATTTTAACCGGCATGGGAAGAATATGGAAGTCTGCCCGAATCATACGATTCTCTTGTTCATGAAAACCCGACATTCCATACGGAATGCGTCGGAGACACTACAGGCGGCAAACGGAACACCTCAAGGGTAGCGCAGGCAGCCAACGAAACGTGTCAAGAGACATCACACGCGGCAAACGAAACGCGGCAGAGACAACCATACACAGCAA
>JADBJO010021586.1:0-2500 GCA_016801955.1 Conus betulinus
AACAGATGTTTGACCCGTTATAACCGTGTTTAACAGTTTTTAACTTTTTTTTTTTTTAGAGATTAGCCAAAACTCCTCTAGTTACACCGAACGTACCTTCAAGTTTCATTCAATCGTCGAGCCGTTTTTTGATTCCTATAGCTTACACACCCACATAAGAAGTTGCGTTTTATATATTTAGATTATCTTTGACTCATGCAGTGTCATCATAGATTTTCCCGAAAAGAGGCAGGGTGTACGTTTACCGGAAGGTATCCCACACGGCACACATTTATTCTACCCGAAACTGATTTGTCTGGGTACAGTAATGTGTATCCGATTGTTCATCTGTACGTCCCCATTCATTTCATTGCTCTTGCGTAACTAATTTGACACCGCTTGTTACACCCAATGATTGAGGCTGAGCGGGAATCTTTAAACAGAACTGCTATACCCTCCTAGGGGTGTTCAGCGCTGGTTAGGACCATATTCCCAGACTTTCAAAATCCAACCCCCAATGGTTATATATGTACGCTGGGTATCTTTATGTAGGAATGGTATGGAAAAGTGCCACCAGAGAGGACGTGTGGGAGGAATGTGGTTCCTGGGCAGTATGCAATGCTGTTATACCCAGCGCTTTGGGCCACAAGATAGTTCCACCTCTGCAACGTCAATCTTTTTTTCTCCTTATTCTTGTATTTTTTTCCACCTTTTGCAAGATTTAAATGTTCAATAATATACCATTAGCTCACGTCTTTAGTTTCATTTGGGTCCCATTGTCTTCAATGTTATTTGTCTTGCCCGATACAGACCCAACAGTCAAAATGCGTTGTTTGGTTTGTAATTTTGTACTTTTGTTGAAATGCAGTCATTTTGTTTTTTTTGCGTTTTTGTTTCAATTTCAGTTTAAAGAAGTCACCATATATGAAACCTGTTTTAGACAAATCAATACACAAAGACAGATGCAGTACCGTGCCTCGCTCCCATTTTGCAGTTACCACACATTGAAACCTGCTTTAGATAAATCACTATAGAGAAAGAGAGAATACCCTGCTCCATTTTGCACTTACCACATTTTGAGGCCTGTTTTTTAGATAACTCGTAACAGAGAAAAAGTGAAGTACCTGCTCCATTTTGCACTCACCACACGATTGAAACCTGTTTTAGGACACATCAATAACCGAGCAGGAGATGAAGTACCTGCTCCATGTTCGACTCCAAGTGGGAGCAAGCAACACGCTCAACAGAAACCACGCCAAAATCATTCTGGCTTGAATAGTATTTCTGTTGAAATAATATGAATAAAAAGATTAATGATGGAGTATAATGAAAGATTGAACGAACGAACAAATGAATGAATCGAATGAATGAGTAACTGAATGAATAAGCATTAACTGAAAAACATGGGACATACGAATTGTGTCCGGTGAAGCATGGGAAAACTGAGTTCAAAAACGAATTGCAGAATTTGACATTAATGATCTAGGATAGACAGGTGGTCAAATTATTTAGCTAAACCACCCAGCCAATACACCCGCCAAGTACACAGTTCAACCAGCTCACTAGTAGAATCAATTAGCAATTGCACACTGAAGAATCAAGTTACAAAGCTCAAACCTTCATCTCATGTTCAGTCACATGACCATGGCTCGACCCGTGGTCATGTGCACTGAAAGCCAGTTCCACCAGTAGTCACACCACTGCTGAAGACGACAGATGGAGACGCTTTCGAAAGCTCCAAGTAAGTGCTATTCCTAGCTGAGTAAACCTGTGTAAAATTGGTCGTCGTTATGTCTACCCTCACAAATCTTAAATGAATGTTCACAAACCACCCAGAGAAACGTGGACAAACACGAGTCCCAAGACAACACACAACGCGTTTCCACTCTTAGGTCTTTCCTCAGGTACTCTGAAACAAATACGGACAAAATAACGAAAATGCACTTTAGCTTTGATCGCTTCCGATTGCTTCAGATCTGAGTTCAGCGCCAGGAAGGCATTGAATCTGCAAAGTGAAACGACTGCAGGCGGAAATCTAAACAAATCTTAAATAAATTCGCGAACCGCCCAGAGAAACGTGGACAAACGAGTCACAAGACAACACACAACGCGTTTCGACCTCTTAGGTCTTCCTCAGGTGAAACAAAGACGGACAAAATAACGAAAATTGCACTTAGCTTTGATCGCTTCAGATTGCTTCTGAGTTCAGTGCAAGAAGGCGTTGAATCTGCAAAATGAAACGACTGCAGGCGGAAATCTAAACAAATCTTAATAAATGTCAGTGACCGCCCAGAGAAACGTGGACAAACGAGTCACAAGACAACACACAACGCGTTTCGGAACCTCTTGGTCTTCCTCAGGTGAAACAAAGACGGACAAAATAACGAAAATGCATTTAGCTTTGATCGCTTCAGATTGCTTCTGAGTTCAGCGCATAACTACCCTCAGCAGTTTAAACTTCCACAACGTCTCATACGCGATTTCACCAGACAGTCACTCAAGACTTTTCGTGACTGGAAGG
>JADBJO010021586.1:10000-12500 GCA_016801955.1 Conus betulinus
GATGCGTGGATTTTATGGAGTTGTGGATGGTAGGTGGAGGGTAACAAATCTTCAAAAGCTATGTCTGATTGGTGGGTGAAAAGACTGGCGAGGCGGGGGGGGGGGGGGGGGACAGGAGTGACTAGCGAGAGAAGGGAGGTTGGGGAGCAGAGGGATGGGTTGAGGAACGGAAGCAGGGGATGAGGGGAGAGGAGAGAGGGAGGAGTTTGCGGGACAGGCGACGTGTGTGTGTGTGTGTGTGTGTGTGCGTTTGTGTGCTGGTGTGTGTGTGTTGTGTGTGTGTGGTGTGTGTGTGTGTGTATACGCCCGTGCGCGAGTGTTCGCGTGCGCGCACTCGGATACGCTAGTGCGGGCCAAGGAGCCAGTGTGTACCATGTATGCATGGTGTGTGCTTGTATGTGTGTACATAATTGTTTGTGCATGTGCATGCGCATTTGTACATGCATGGATGTGCATGTGTATGCATGTGTGATCTTCAAGCTTGTGTGGGCATGCTTTCTGCATACTTGCATGTATGTTTATGCATGTAAGGCACACGCATATGTGTGTGTGTGTGTGTGTGTGGTGTGTGTGTGTGTGTGTGTGTGTGTGAGTGAGTGTGAGACAGAGAGAGAGAGAGACCGAGAGAGAGAGAGAGAGACAGAGAGACAGAGAGACAGAGAATGAGAATAAATAGATGAATCAATGAACATTTCTTCGTTAAGGCCTTTGCCACTCGTGATTGAGAGAGAAGGAGAGAGTGAGTCAGAGAAAAGACAAAGATAGAGACAGAAAATTGTGATTTTGTACCTCGTGTAGTGTATATTGGGACTTGGAACGTGGGTGGGGGAAGGGTTCACGATTTACTTGTCTAGAGTAGAATACAATAGGACACTTTGGGAGGGGGGGGGGGGATAGGGTTTTGAGAATGGGTGAGGAGGGGTGATGGATGAACTGTGGGGACAGTGAGGGGGTGGGGGGGGGGGAGAGAGGGGTGGTCTTTGAAAGCTTTTCGCTCAACGTGGTCTATATCTGTATAGAATATGATATTGCTTGGTATGAGGAAAGTGACAAGGCTTTTGAGTAGGGATGAAGGGCAGCATGGTAAGAAAGGGGGATGGAGGAGGGGGAAAGGAGGTTGTTGTCTACGTGCTGGCTCATGATTGGAAGATACAAAAGATAGGAGACCTTCACATTCTTAGCTTTGACTTTGGAGAATGTAGGGCATGATAGTGTGGTGAATGTCGTGTGTGTGTGGTGTGTGTTGAGAGAGAGAGAGAGAGAGAGAGAGAGAGAGAGAGAGAGAGAGAGAGAGAGAGAGAACTTTACACGTATTAAAGAAATCGACAGATACCATATACCAATATTCAGGGAGAAAAAGACATTCTGATAAACAAGATCGATTTTTTTTTTTGCTCTAGACCCATCTGTTTTAACCTGGCATGCCTCACTCTTGATTTCCTGTAAGTGTTCTCAGAACCTACTGTAGGCAACCTATCCAAAAGCAGGTAGTTCCATTGAATGTATAACAATGAAACTGACACAAAGATGTCACTGTTCTTGATCCAACCAAGTAATTCAAAGTACTAAATTAAAGGATACAAGGTTACCCAAATGACGAAAAAGAGTTATCAAACGTCATACGTAGATTCAAGCAAGATATACTTCCTTAAGTTATTGACATTTATAGGAACTGCTGGTTTACATTTGCTAGTCTCAAAACACACACGCACGCACACACACACACCACACACACACACACACACACACACACACACCACACACACACCACACATGCACATATGCATGCATGCAGAGAGACAGAGACAGAGACAGAAACAGAGACAGAGAGAGACAGACAGAGACAGAGTCAGAGACAGACATACAGACAGACACAAAGCAGATACAGATACAGAGACAGAGGCAAAACGCACACACACACACACCACACACACACACACACACACCACACACACACACACACACACACACACACACACACGCACGCACGCACGCACGCACGCACACAGAGAGGCAAATATGCATACCAAGACACAACGTGATTTTGTTTGCAGCCTGCTCGAAATAAACTACTTTCTGATGTGAAAGAGACTGCAACAGGATTCTTACAGCTGGTAGCTCGATTTGGTTTTGTTTCAACTGAAGTTCTGCGTTAGTTAGTTTTGTCCTCTGGCCATTCTCGATAGTGTAGTCCCAAGCTCTGGAGGAATGGCAAGTTAGGTAGACGTGTTTGAAGTAGTCTGGATATTTTCCCCTTCCCTTCATTTCTTTGCGTTCGCATAGTTGGCACACACACTGTAAATTGTCTTCCACCTGTCTCATCCATTGTTTTACACATTCTAGATGAGCGCATTCTGCTTCGTTGACTGCAATGCACAATGAGTTTTGGGGACTTTCAAGTGCTTTAAGATAAGCCTTTACTTGTTCTAGTTTTGTCCTGCCTTAAAGGAAGGTCAAGAGTAGTTTTTAATTTGTGTGTCACAGTTCTTACGATCCATGT
>JADBJO010021586.1:17500-22500 GCA_016801955.1 Conus betulinus
CCTTCCCACACTACCTCTCTCTCTCTATCACTTGACGATAAATGATAAATGATAACATTTGTGAATATATCAACAAATGATGTTGAATTATTTCAATCATGTATTTTGTTTGATTCTTGATCTATGTATTCATGCACTGGTTCATGGCATTTTTTTTTCCACTTGACTACGGATGGGTATCATAATTAATGAAGCTTACATGTTTCTTTTTCTGTGCTTTTTTCTGTCTGTCTTTACTCTTTTCTTCACCCCCTCTCTTTACTTTCTCTTTCCCTCTCTCCCCCCCCCCCTCTTTACTTTTTTCTTTCCCCTTCCCACACTCCCTCTCTCTCTATCAGTCTCCCTCTCTCCTCTCCTCTCTCTTCTCTCTGCCGTCTACTCCATTTGTTTTCCTCCCTCTCTCCCCTCCCTTTTCTCTTACTTCCTCCAGTTTTTTTTTTCCCCCCTCCTCTTTCTCTTCTATATTGATGAACTCTTTTTACCTCTTGTCTTATGCCATTAGCTGTTGCTTTGTGTGTGTGTGTGTGTGTGTGTGTGTGTGTGTGTGTGTGTGTGTGTGTGTGTTCTAGTTTACCCCATGCAGGTGCTGTGTAACTGCATATTCTCAAATGGAATACCAAAGGTCGCTTGTGGGCATGTCGGTGGTGGCAACAATTGGCAATTGTTACCATTTTTGTCATTTTCTTTGTTCTTGTTCCTCTCAGGGTGGTGGTCGTTATCTTCTTGTCGTTGGTATTGTTTATTGAAATTGTATGGTGGTTCATATCCATCATACTTGAAAGATGTGCACATTGTATTAGCACATGTTTGGTTTATCAGTGAAAAGGCACATGTGTGTGCGCGCGCGCGTATGGGGCGTTCGTGCGCGCGCGCGCGCATATTCATGGGCACACAATTGCGCGCGCGCGCACATACAGCTACAGAGATGAATACATGTGTGCAAACACAGAGAATCAATTTTTTTTCCTCCCCTCCCTTCGTCTGTTTATCTGCCTCCCTGTCTGTAATAGCCCTATTTCCCATATGGTATTATGTTTGGATTTGTGCATTAATTAGCACGTAATCAAAGCCCCCTGCTGCTGCCCAGTGCGGTTGTCATTTATAAAGAATATGTTTTTCCCTCCATTCTTGTGTTTGTTTATTCGTGGTTGTTTTTTTTTTCTTCTTTTTTTTTTCTTACTCTCTTTTTCCCCACAGTATGCGTTTTGTGCGTGTGGTTTCTTCATGTATCGATCGTGTGTATTGCAAAGAACTGGTTCCTTTTTTTATCGAGCCCACTCAGTTTCATTTACCGTTTATCAACAGCAATGGATTTCTGTTGCTATAATTGTTGTTGCTGTTACTTTCAAGGTGAAATGGTTTTCTCACACACAAAAATTATGGACCAATTTATTACTTTTATGGAAATACCACATTATATTTTTTTCAATTTGTATATGAAGTGATGTACAAGAAAATTATTTATGCAAAATGCCTTATGACTTAACATGGCAGCAATGACGATATCGTCCCTGAATTTTCAGGAACTAGACCTTCAGAAGAGAAGAGACGTATTTCATTTTCTTAGAAAAAAAAAGTCACACTGTATTCACTGCCTTCAGGATATTCACTTCAATGAAAAACTTGAAAGATGTGTAACGTCTGAATGGGGATATAGATTTTTTTTCTCCTTCCGTTAAGTCAAATGCAAGGGGTTGCAATATTATTTAATAATAATTTTGAATTTAAAATCAATGAAACAGAAAAGGATTCAAACAGGGAACTATATCATTATCTCCATGACAACCTTCGAAAAGAAGATTCTGCTGGTAAATATTTACGGACCTAATAAAGATAATCCTGAATTTTACGAAAACTTAAAGGGCAATCTACAGAAATATGAAAATCATGCACTTGTTTTAGCTGGTGACTGGAACCTTGTCCTCGATCCCTATTTAGACCATGATAATGATAGCAATATAAACAATCCAAAGGCAAAAAAAAAATGTGTAGAAAAGGTGATGGCTGACTTCGCTCTGTCAGACGTTTGGTGAGATAATAATCCACACGTAAAACGCTATACATGGCACAAATCATCGCCCTTTAAAGGCACAAATCATCGCCTTTAAAGCAGAGTAGGTTAGTGATTTCTTTCTTATCTCAGAAGACCTTATTTTGAATTTTGAAGATGCAGATATTACACCTGGATATCGAACAGATCATACAATGGTTGTTCTGAAATTGAATTTGGGAAAACTATTAAACATAACACATTCTGGAAATTTAATTGTGAATCGTTAAAAGACAAACAATGTGTAGACAAAGTACATAATTCAATCAATGAAATCATCTGTGAATATTCGATAGAACAGTATGACGTAGAAACACTCTCTTGAATCCCACTAAAGATGTTGAACTTAATGTATCAGATAAAGTTTTTATTGACTTTTTGCTCATGCAAATAAGATCGAAAACTATTGCATATGCTAATATGAGGCAAAAAAGGCTTAAAAAAAAAAAAGACGATCTGTTAAAAGAAATCAGTGTATTAGAGAACAAAAAAAATAAAACAGAGGAAGACTTTAAATTGTTAAAAGAAAAACAGCAACCCAACAACCAGTGACACTTAGAGAGAAGAAAATACAGCGAGTTATATAAAGATCAAGAGCTAAATGGATTGCTGAAGGGGAAAAAAAATATCAAACTACTTTTGTAATTTAGAAAAGAGGCCCTATGTTAATAAAAGTATGACAAAATTGGTGGACAGCAATGGAACACTTATAGATGAGCCAAATAAGAGAAAGAAAGAAGGTTCATTTATTTTTTATAACCAACTGCATTCCAAAAGAAACCTAGATACACGTGACGTACAAGGCTTAATACAAGAATGTCCAACACTATCTAGAGAAGAACAAGATTCCTTAAATGGAGAAATAAGTTCAGGAGAAGCCAGCTTTGCTTTGAAAAACATGAAAAATGGTAAAAGTCCTGGTTCTGACGGTTTTGGAGCTGAATTTTTTTTTTTTTTTTTTTTTCTGGAAAAAACTTGGTCCTTTTGTAGTTCGTGCTCTAAATCAGCCAGTCAAGGATGGGGAACTGTCAAGCACTCAAAAAGAAGGAATAATCACCTGCATACCTAAACCGGATAAATCGAGAGAGATTATTAAAAAAAAAAACTGGAGACCTATTTCAATTTTAAATGTTCTGTATAAAATTGGGTCTGCATGCATCGCAAATAGAATAAAAAAAGGTTCTCTCCGAGCCTATATAAGTGAAGATCAGACAGGTTTCATTGCAAATAGATATCTTGGGGATAACATACGACTTATCTATGACCTAATTAACTATCTGGAAGTGAGACAATTACACGGACTTTTACTCTGTTTAGATTGAGAAAACTTTTGATTCTCTCAACTGGGAATCTTTATTTAAAATTTTTGAGCGAATATGGTTTCGAAAATAGCATGTGTAATTGGATACAAACATTTTATAAAAACATAAAATCAACTATTATAGTTAGCGGTCAAACTTTGGATTGGTTTCACATTGAAAGAGGCTGTAGACAGGGAGATCCACTTTCATCTTATCTATTCATACTATGTGTAGAAATCTTAGCAATCATGATTATTAGGAAGATAAAGATATATAAAGGTGTTAAAATAAACAACAAAGAACTTAAAATATCACAATTTGCTGATGATACACAATTAATGAATAATGAGATCGAATATCTTTTGAAAGATCTGTCCAATTAATAGAGAAATTTGGAAAGTTTTCAGGACTTTTCCTAAATGCAGATAAAACACAAGCAATATGGCTAGTAGTAAGAAAGGCTCAAAAATAAAATATATGCAACATTTAAACATACAATGGAACCCTGATAAGTTAAAAAATATTGTGAAATATGGTTCACAAAAGATGTAAAAAAAAAACTGTGAAAAGATAAATTATGTAATGCTGAACAATTATTTTATGTTTTCATAAAATGTGTGTATCCAAGATAAATTATGCTGAAAATTGTCAGAAATAACAGCCAGCCTTGTTTAAAATATGGATGAAAAGAAACATTATTCCTCTTGGACGAGTTGCTGTGTTAAAATCTTTGATTTTATCTAAATTGATTCATCTATGGATTTTTACTTCCAAATCCACCAGATGACTTCATCATAAATGATTGTCAGAGAATGTGTTTTTGGTTTGTTTTGGAATGACAAACGGGATACAATAAGTAGAAAAAGGAGGGGAGTTAGGCATACATACCCGATATTAGAAAGCATATCACTGGTCTAAAACATACCTGGCTGAGAAGATTAAAAACAACAAAACACAAGTGAAAAAATATTGCGAGTGTAATGCATCCTTTTTTGAAGAAATAGAAAAATATGGTCCTTGTTATCCTTTGAATAAATACAATAATGTATTCTGGAACTATACATTCATGGCATATAGAGATTTTTGTAGACACCTGAAAGCAAAAAAAACATAATCGGATGTACTGTCCGAGTCAGTCTTTCATAATGATAAATTCAAAATTGGTAATAATGTCATCAGATATAAGTGGACTTGGAAAGGGGTTTTGCTGTGTTTCACATTTTTTTTTGAAAAACGACGGAAGTTTTCTAAGTTTAAAAACGAGTTTAACAGAAATATGATATGGGTGTGTGCTTCTTGGCTTACTACGGCTGTTAGCTCTAATAGGAAATACATACTGCAAACTGCTCTTAATATATCAATTAATCAAAATATAAAAAGAAAAACCAAGAGCTCTAAAAATAATATACTCTATATCCAAGGGATCAAGACTGTACTATGACCTTTTCACATTTGACAGCAAACTTCCTAATTCGTACCAGAAATGGACTGAGAAACTGGGAACAGAAATTTTTTGGGAAAAGGTTTTCAACCAAAGTGATAAAATACAGGAAATAAAACTTAAATGGCTGCAGCTTCGTATCGTACACAGGATTCTTGGAGCTGACGTAGTTTTAAAGGAAACGGGGATTGTAGGGAATAACAATTAT
>JADBJO010021586.1:27500-29302 GCA_016801955.1 Conus betulinus
GTCTTTGTATCTCAGCTGTTGCCGGCAATGCTTATGACGTCTTTTAGGATGACATCTTTTTTTAGGACCATTATCCATGCGGTGAACGTGGCTCAGCCAACGCAGCCACGCTGTCTCAGCAGGATGTGCATGGTAGGGAGGCCAGCACGAAACAGGACTTCGGTGTTGGTCACCTTGTCTTGCCAGGAGATGCCGAGTATACGCTGGAGGCTTCTGAGGTGGAAGGAATTGAGTCTGTTATCCTGGCGAGCATGCATTGTCCATGTCTCACTGCCATACAACAAGGTACTGAGAGTGCAGGCGTTATGACAGCCATCTTTGTCTTGGTGGTCAGCTTGGAATTTGTCCACGCTCTTTGTGTGAGGTGAGCAAGTGTTGTGGCTGCCCACCCGACATGTCGATCTCAGTGTCAAGGAGAGGTTATTGGTGATGGGGGACCCAAGTTCACTGAATTGATGAATGGCATCAAGCTCATTGTCATCAATGGTGATGGACAGTGGATATGGCGTGTCTTGACCCAGGATATTTGTCTTCTTTAGGCTGATAGTCAGACCAGTCCTTGCAGGTCTAGGAGAGGTTGTCCATCAGCGACTGTAATTCCTGCTTGGTGTGGGTTGCAACAGCAGCATCATCGGCAAACAGAATATCTTTGATAAGAGCTTCACGGACCTTTGCTCTTTTGAGGGCAAGATTGAAAGGCCTGTCCGCTGATCTGGACCACAGATAGATCCTCTCTTGCGCTGTGTTGACTGTTTGCTTCAGGAGGAGAGCAAAGGGGATCCCAAAGAGGGTTGGGGCAAAGATGCAGCATTGTTTGACACCGCTGCAAATGTCGAAGGGCTTGGAAAGGTTGCCATTAAACTGCATAGTCCCTTTCATTTTGGAGTGGATGGACTCAATTAAGCTGTGCAGTTTGGGGGGGGGGGGGGGGGGGGAGCCGAGCTTTCAGAAAGCCTTGAAAAAAACATCTCTGCTGACTAGGTCGAAGGCCTTGGTGAGGTCAATGAATGCAACATACAGGGGCGGAGTTGGCAAAGGGAGAAGACCAGATCTTCCATGAACCTCTGCTCTAAAGCTACACTATGATTCCAGGTAGACATATTCAGCCAGCTTCTGCAGGCAGATCAGGAGGACCCGAGCGTAGACTTTGCCTGTGTAGTTATTGCAGTCTGTCTTCACGCTCTAGGTTTTGTACAGGGTGACAATCATGGCATCCTTCATGTCCTGTGGTACATCTCCCTCATTCCAGGGTTCAGCTCCAGCTTAAGACAGCCAATAGACAGACAATATAATCTGATTTGACATTTTTTGTGGACATACTCAACATGGGATTAAAAATTCAGCTTATTATCTATAAAAGTTCCTAAAATATTTGTATGATTCAACACGTTCTACTTCAGCACCTTTGATAAAAAGTGGTGGTACAGCTTTTGGATTCTTTCTAAAATCAATCAACATCTCTTTCGTTTTTGTTACATTCAGATCAAGATAGTTATGATCGCACCAGTCAACAAATTTTTGAACCTCCTTGAAGTAAACAGAATCAGAGTTGGAGAGATCCACAAGTGCTGAGTCATCTGAATATTTAATGTACAAAGTTGAATCACTTCCTGAACAATCATTTGTGTACAGAGTAAAAAGCACTGGTGATAAAACAGTACCCTGGGGTGCGCCAGTTGAAATGACTCTGGAAGACGAAACAACACTTTGATATCGGACAGACTGTGTCCTCTGTGTAAGAAAATCAATTATCCAAGAATGAGCTTGTTACACACATTTATGAATCATTTAAACAGCTTGTT
>JADBJO010021587.1:7500-29302 GCA_016801955.1 Conus betulinus
AATTCCAAGATCACAATCAGGTGGGACATCTCTGAACAAAGTTTTCATGGAGTCTGCTGTAAAATGTTTATGTCTCACATCATGCAGGTCCCATCAATCTTAAAGTCTATGTTTCACTGTGAGTGGTACATGACGTGGAATGCATCATGGAGCTTCTTCACCTTTTCAAAGATAAGAATGGGATAAAGGAGTGGCCTGTTTGCAAACAGCACTAAGACTGTTTCTTCTTACGGCCCACCTCGGGAACATAGTGAAAGCTCTTTCAGGTTTGGGTGGATTTCAAAGAGTTTTGATATCAGTCTGCAAGTTGTATTGCTCTTGCCAGAGTACTTTGATGTAAGCCTGGGATTGGGGTTTCAGATCAGTGTGAGGGATAGACAATCTGCTCAACTCTATTCTTGTGGCACTCTTGGCAAGTTGATCAACCAACTCGTTGCCTTGAATGCCTACATGGTTGGGAACCTGAGCAAAAACTGTGTTGTGGAAATTAAGGCAGAGGCAGAGTAGTCAGAAAGTATAACTCCAAACTCTTGTGGTCGGTGACACAGGTGTTCAATGACCCGGTGCACGGTCACATGGAGTTCCATCCACTGTGTGTGGCCATCATCGACACACCCGAGTTCCAGCGGCTGCGCTACCTCAAACAGCTGGGTGTCTGCTACTTCATCTACCCAGGAGCCTGCCACAATCGCTTTGAGCATAGTCTGGGGTAAGGAGGCTTGCTAACCAGTGATCATTATTTCCTTCATTTAAACTTTGGGAGTCTGACTTGGTGCAAAAAACTGGTCCCCAACTTTTCAGGGGTGGGGGGGTGGGGGGGAGGGAGGTCACAGAAGTATTTAGGGGGTCACCATTTATAACTGCTTGAAAATATAGTCACACACACACACACACACACACACACACACACGCACACGAGCGTGCTCTCATTGGCTTGCACACATAAATACACAAAGAGGCAGACATTTTTACAGGTAAGCAAAGAGGTGCTAATAATAAAGTTAATGAAACATTCCAGATAGTGCTGAATATTTATTCAGATTCCTGTTCCAGTGTCAGTACACTATCAGGATTTTAACAGTGAAACTTGATTTGTGGGATGTCCACTTCGATTATCATCACAGAATTTCCACTGCACGAGCCATTTCCTTCAGTGCTGAAATAGTTTATTGCTTGACCATATTCCAGCTGCAATGCAGTGATCTTTGGAAGCCAGGTGACAAAGGCAAGCGATGAATATTCATGGAACCTTCGGCGAAACCACTTAGACTGGCCACTCTTGCACAGTGCACAAAACATAACGTACCATTTTAATGATCTGATCCAGGCATGATGCATGCATAGTTCGATCGACTTTTGTTCCATTGGCTGGATTATCACCTGCAAGCCACAGCTGACCTGCTGATTTTCTATTCTGAAAAGTCGATTTCATATGGATTTCCATGTGTGTTTTTTGCCCATAGCTGAATCGTGTGATCTTATGGTCCAGTCATATCCTGGGTAGTCTGTTTTGACGATTCTTGTTGGTTTTTTAGTAGAGAAGCAGAAGTCGTTCATCGATTCAGAATGTTCTAAAACACCGAGGAACATTAT
The DNA here is from genome assembly GCA_016801955.1 of Conus betulinus. Taxonomy (NCBI): domain Eukaryota; kingdom Metazoa; phylum Mollusca; class Gastropoda; order Neogastropoda; family Conidae; genus Conus; species Conus betulinus. Next base: position 9,094 of record JADBJO010021587.1, read on the forward strand.
GCTTCCAACAATTTCAGTCGTGGCGGATATGACGAAAGCACTTTTGTGTTACATGCTGCTCAGAATGGTAATGCGTACAAGAGAAAATCAGTGCGTCACGGTAATATTTGGTATGTTTTTGTGACGTACTAGCCTGAATTCCAGAGTGTCAAATGGGAATTTTGTGCATCAGAGAAGCACATTTGTGCGTTAGAATTATGACTGTTAACGGTCTAAGATGGTGTGATAGTGTGGGGGTAAGGAGGGTTGCTAACAGTGTAATGATGGTGTGACAGTGTGGGGGTAAGGGGGCCTGCTAACAGTGTAATGATGGTGTGACAGTGTGGGAGTAAGGAGGGTTGCTAACAGTGTAATGATGGTGTGACAGTGTGGGGGTAAGGAGGCCTGCTAACAGTGTAATGATGTGTGACAGTGTGTGGGGTAAGGAGGCTTGCTAACAGTGTAATGATGGTGTGACAGTGTGGGGGTAAGGAGGCTTGCTAACAGTGTAATGATGGTGTGACAGTGTGGGGGTAAGGAGGCTTGCTAACAGTGTAATGATGGTGTGACAGTGTGGGGGGGTAAGGGGGCCTGCTAACAGTCCATGGTGATAGTGTGGGGGGTAAGGAGGCTTGCTAACAGTCCATGGTGTGACAGTGTGGGGGGGGTAAGGAGGCTTGCTAACAGTGTAATGATGGTGTGACAGTGTGGGGGTAAGGAGGCTTGCTAACAGTGTAATGATGGTGTGACAGTGTGGGAGTAAGGGGGCTTGCTAACAGTGTAATGATGGTGTGACAGTGTGGGAGTAAGAGGCTTGCTAACAGTGTAATGATGGTGTGACAGTGTGGGGGTAAGGAGGCTTGCTAACAGTGTAATGATGGTGTGACAGTGTGGCGGTAAGGGGGCTTGCTAACAGTGTAATGATGGTGTGACAGTGTGGGGGTAAGGGGGCCTGCTAACAGTGTAATGATGGTGTGTGACAGTGTGGGAGTAAGGAGGCTTGCTAACAGTGTAATGATGGTGTGACAGTGTGGGGGTAAGGAGGCTTGCTAACAGTGTAATGATGGTGTGACAGTGTGGGGCGTAGGGAGGCTTGCTAACAGTGTAATGATGGTGTGACAGTGTGGGGGTAAGGAGAGTTGCTAACAGTGTAATGATGGTGTGACAGTGTGGGGGTAAGGAGGCTTGCTAACAGTGTAATGATGGTGTGACAGTGTGGGAGTAAGGAGGCTTGCTAACAGTGTAATGATGGTGTGACAGTGTGGGGGTAAGGAGGCTTGCTAACAGTGTAATGATGGTGTGACAGTGTGGGGGGTAAGGAGGCTTGCTAACAGTGTAATGATGGTGTGACAGTGTGGGAGTAAGGAGGCTTGCTAACAGTGTAATGATGGTGTGACAGTGTGGGGGTAAGGAGGCTTGCTAACAGTGTAATGATGGTGTGACAGTGTGGGGGTAAGGGGGCCTGCTAACAGTGTAATGATGGTGTGACAGTGTGGGGGTAAGGAGGCTTGCTAACAGTCCATGGTGTGACAGTGTGGGGGGTAAGGAGGCTTGCTAACAGTCCATGGTGTGACAGTGTGGGGGTAAGGAGGCTTGCTAACAGTGTAATGATGGTGTGTGACAGTGTGGAGTAAGGAGGCTTGCTAACAGTGTGATGGTGTGACAGTGTGGGGGTAGGGAGGCTTGCTAACAGTGTAATGATGGTGTGACAGTGTGGGGGTAAGGAGGGTTGCTAACAGTCCATGGTGTGTGACAGTGTGGGGGTAAGGAGGGTTGCTAACAGTGTAATGATGGTGTGACAGTGTGGGGGTAAGGAGGGTTGCTAACAGTCCATGGTGTGACAGTGTGGGGGTAAGGAGGGTTGCTAACAGTGTAATGATGGTGGTGTGACAGTGTGGGGGTAAGGAGGCTTGCTAACAGTGTAATGATGGTGTGACAGTGTGGGGTAAGGAGGCCTGCTAACAGTGTAATGATGGTGTGACAGTGTGGGGGTAAGGAGGGTTGCTAACAGTGTAATGATGGTGTGACAGTGTGGGGGTAAGGAGGCTTGCTAACAGTGTAATGATGGTGTGACAGTGTGGGGGTAAGGAGGCTTGCTAACAGTCCATGGTGTGACAGTGTGGGGGTAAGGAGGCTTGCTAACAGTGTAAATGATGTGTGACAGTGTGGGGGTAAGGAGGGTTGCTAACAGTGTAATGATGGTGTGACAGTGTGGGGGTAAGGAGGGTTGCTAACAGTGTAATGATGGGTGTGACAGTGTGGGGGGTAAGGAGGCTTGCTAACAGTGTAATGATGGTGTGACAGTGTGGGGGTAAGGAGGCTTGCTAACAGTGTAATGATGGTGTGACAGTGTGGGGGTAAGGAGGCTTGCTAACAGTCCATGGTGTGACAGTGTGGGGGTAAGGAGGCCTGCTAACAGTCCATGGGATGAAAATGTGGGGGTAAGGAGGGTTGCTAACAGTCCATGGTGTGACAGTGTGGGGGTAAGGAGGCTTGCTAACAGTCCATGGTGTGACAGTGTGGGGGTAAGGAGGCTTGCTAACAGTGTAATGATGGTGTGACAGTGTGGGGGTAAGGAGGGTTGTTAACAGTCCATGGTGTGTGACAGTGTGGGGGTAAGGAGGCTTGCTAACAGTGTAATGATGGTGTGACAGTGTGGGGGTAAGGAGGCCTGCTACAGTGTGTAATGATGGTGTGACAGTGTGGGGGTAAGAGGGCCTGCTAACAGTCCATGGTGTGACAGTGTGGGGGTAAGGAGGCCTGCTAACAGTGTAATGATGGTGTGACAGTGTGGGGGTAAGGAGGCCTGCTAACAGTGTAATGATGGTGTGACAGTGTGGGGGTAAGGAGGCTTGCTAACAGTGTAATGATGGTGTGACAGTGTGGGGGTAGGGAGGCTTGCTAACAGTGTAATGATGGTGTGACAGTGTGGGGGTAAGGGGGCTTGCTAACAGTGTAATGATGGTGTGACAGTGTGGGGGTAAGGGGGTTGCTAACAGTGTAATGATGGTGTGACAGTGTGGGGGTAAGGAGCTTGCTAACAGTGTAATGATGGGGGGTGTGACAGGTGACAGTGTGGGGGGTAAGGTGGCCTGCTAACAGTGTAATGATGGTGTGACAGTGTGGGGGTAAGGAGGCCTGCTAACAGTGTAATGATGGTGTGACAGTGTGGGGGTAAGGAGGAGGCCTGCTAACAGTGTAATGATGGTGTGACAGTGTGGGGGTAAGGAGGCTTGCTAACAGTGTAATGATGGTGTGACAGTGTGGGGGTAAGGAGGCTTGCTAACAGTGTAATGATGGTGTGACAGTGTGGGGGTAAGGAGGCTTGCTAACAGTGTAATGATGGTGTTGACAGTGTGGGGGTAAGGGGGCTTGCTAACAGTGTAATGATGGTGTGACAGTGTGGGGGTAAGGAGGGTTGCTAACAGTGTAATGATGGTGTGACAGTGTGGGGGGTAAGGGGGCCTGGTAACAGTCCATGGTGTGACAGTGTGGGGGTAAGGAGGGTTGCTAACAGTCCATGGTGTGACAGTGTGGGGTAAGGAGGGTTGCTAACAGTGTAATGATGGTGTGACAGTGTGGGGGTAAGGGGGCCTGCTAACAGTCCATGGTGTGACAGTGTGGGGGTAAGGAGGGCCTGCTAACAGTGTAATGATGGTGTGAGTGTGGGGGTAAGGGGGCCTGCTAACAGTCCATGGTGTGACAGTGTGGGGGTAAGGAGGGTTGCTAACAGGCCATGGTGTGTGACAGTGTGGGGGTAAGGAGGCTTGCTAACAGTGTATGATGGTGTGACAGTGTGGGGGGTAAGGGGGCCTGCTAACAGTCCATGGTGTGACAGTGTGGGGGTAAGGAGGCTTGCTAACAGTGTAATGATGGTGTGACAGTGTGGGGGGTAAGGGGGCCTGCTAACAGTCCATGGTGTGACAGTGTGGGGGTAAGGAGGGTTGCTAACAGTCCATGGTGTGACAGTGTGGGGGGTAAGGAGGCTTGCTAACAGTGTAATGATGGTGTGACAGTGTGGGGGTAAGGAGGGTTTGCTAACAGTGTAATGATGGTGTGACAGTGTGGGGGTAAGGAGGCTTGCTAACAGTCCATGGTGTGACAGTGGGGGGGTAAGGAGGTTTGCTAACAGTCCATGGTGTGACAGTGTGGGGGTAAGGAGGGTTGCTAACAGTGTAATGATGGTGTGACAGTGTGGGGGTAAGGGGGCCTGGTAACAGTCCATGGTGTGACAGTGTGGGGGTAAGGAGGGTTGCTAACAGTCCATGGTGTGACAGTGTGGGGGTAAGGAGGCTTGCTAACAGTGTAATGATGGTGTGACAGTGTGGGGGTAAGGAGGCTTGCTAACAGTGTAATGATGGTGTGACAGTGTGGGGGTAAGGAGGCTTGCTAACAGTGTAATGATGGTGTGACAGTGTGGGGGTAAGGAGGCTTGCTAACAGTGTAATGATGGTGTGACAGTGTGTGGGGTAAGGAGGCTTGCTAACAGTGTAATGATGGTGTGACAGTGTGTGGGGTAAGGAGGCTTGCTAACAGTGTAATGATGGTGTGACAGTGTGGGGGTAAGGAGGCTTGCTAACAGTGTAATGATGGTGTGACAGTGTGGGGGGTAAGGGGGGCTGGTAACAGTCCATGGTGTGACAGTGTGGGGGTAAGGAGGGTTGCTAACAGTCCATGGTGTGACAGTGTGGGGGTAAGGAGGCTTGCTAACAGTGTAATGATGGTGTGACAGTGTGGGGGTAGGGAGGCTTGCTAACAGTGTAATGATGGTGTGACAGTGTGGGGGTAAGGAGGCTTGCTAACAGTGTAATGATGGTGTGACAGTGTGGGGTAAGGTAGGGTTGCTAACAGTCCATGGTGTGACAGTGTGGGAGTAAGGGGGCTTGCTAACAGTGTAATGATGGTGTGACAGTGTGGGGGTAAGGGGGCCTGCTAACAGTGTAATGATGGTGTGACAGTGTGGGGGGTAAGGAGGCTTGCTAACAGTGTAATGATGGGTGTGACAGTGTGGGGGGTAAGGGGGCCTGCTAACAGTCCATGGTGTGACAGTGTGGGGGGTAAGGGGGCTTGCTAACAGTGTAATGATGGTGTGACAGTGTGGGGGTAAGGGGGCCTGCTAACAGTGTAATGATGGTGTGACAGTGTGGGGGTAAGGAGGGTTGCTAACAGTCCATGGTGTGACAGTGTGGGGGTAAGGAGGCTTGCTAACAGTGTAATGATGGTGTGACAGTGTGGGGGTAAGGAGGCTTGCTAACAGTGTAATGATGGTGTGACAGTGTGGGGGTAAGGAGGCTTGCTAACAGTGTAATGATGGTGTGACAGTGTGGGGGTAAGGAGGGTTGCTAACAGTGTCCATGGTGTGACAGTGTGGGAGTAAGGAGGCTTGCTAACAGTGTAATGATGGTGTGACAGTGTGGGGGTAAGGAGGTCTGCTAACAGTGTAATGATGGTGTGACAGTGTGTGGGGGTAAGGAGGCTTGCTAACAGTGTAATGATGGTGTGACAGTGTGGGAGTAAGGAGGCTTGCTAACAGTCCATGGTGATAGTGTAGGGGTGCAATGTTGTGCTGTCAGAACCCGAAAGGAAAAGAAAAAGAGGTCTTGAGATTCCTCATCTATGGTGATTGGACGTCAAAGAAGCCGTGTAAGCTGTGATGAAGGAGAAAAGAATGGCAGCTATACATTACAGGTCGAAGTCAGTATTCCAGAAAACTATACTCATGTTGAAATTGTTAATGTGTCAGTGTCAGAAGACTTTAGAAAGGGGTTTGTCTTTTTTTTTTTTTCTGATTGAACGTTTATGCTATTTATAACTTTTTTGTTACTTAGACTTATCAGACTTACATGCTGTTTGTTACTTAGACTTATCAGGACTTATCAGACTTACATGCTGTTTGTTACTTAGACTTATCAACTAACACGCCATTTGTTACGCAGACTTATCATACTTACATGCTGTTTGTTACTAGACTTATCAGCTTACACGCCATTTGTTACTCAGACTTATCATACTTACACGCCATTTGTTACTCAGACTTATCATACTTACACGCCATTTGTTACTTAGACTTATCAGCTTACACGCCATTTGTTACTCAGACTTATCATACTTACATGCCATTTGTTACTTAGACTTATCAGCTTACACGCCATTTGTTACTTAGACTTATCAGCTTACACACCATTTGTTACTCAGACTTATCATACTAACACGCCGTTTGTTTACTCAGACTTATCAACTTACTCGCCATTTGTTTTTCAGACTTATCATACATACACGCCATGTGTTACTCGGACTTATCAGCTTACACGCCGTTTGTTACTCAGATTTATCATACTTACACGCTGTTTGTTACTCAGACTTATCATACTTACATGCTGTTTGTTATTCAGACTTACCAGCTTACACGCCGTTTGTTACTCAGACTTATCATACTTACATGCTGTTTGTTACTCAGACTTATCAGCTTACATGCCATGTGTTACTCAGACTTATCATACTTACACGCCGTTTGTTACTCAGACTTCTGTCATGCTTGACCCTGTCTGATGAGGGATGCTGATGGTGTTTGTTTCAGAGTGTGCTTCTTGGCGGGTCAGCTGGTGAGCGCCCTGAGGAAGAGCAGCCAGGCCTGGGCATCTCGGCCAGGGACGCCCTGTGCGTGCAGATAGCAGGGCTGTGTCATGTCATGACCTGGGTCATGGTCCCTACTCCCACCTGTTTGACAACAAGTTTCATCCCCTACACCCGACCTGACAAGCAGTGGGAGGTGAGACAGGAAGCCTTTCAGCCTGCCTGCCTGCCAGTCTGGTCAGCTGGGTAAAAGCTGGAAAACTGTTTCAGCAGCATCACCCTTCAAAATAGAATCACGTCATTCCCGGAATCCGGGGTCTTTTCCAGTCTTGACGTCGTTCCCGGAATCCTGGGTCTTTTCCAGTCTTGAAAATAGCACACACACAGAATGTAAGGTTTGCAATTTGCAGTCATAGACCGAAAACTGAACCAGTGTTTACAGGAAGTGTCATTGTTTGGAGATTTTAGAGACAAATATTTTCAGAAAAATGAACCAGTCTTTAAAAGGAAGCATCTATTGGGAGATTTTATAGACAACCAGTGTCTAAAGAAAGTATCATTATTAGGAGACTTTATAGACCATATATTTCAGAAAAGTGAACCAGTGCGTAAAGGAAATGTCTTTATTGAGAGATTTTATAGGCAAATATTTTTAGAAAAATGAATCAGCCTGGAGAGGAAGTGTATTTATTAGGAGATTTTTTAGACAAAATATTACAGAAACATGAACCAGTCTGTAAAGGAAGTGTGTCTGTTGGGAGATTTTATAGGCAAATGTTTCAGAAATGTGAACCAGGGTGTAAAGGAAGTGTATTTATTGGGAGATCTTATAGACAAAATATTTAAGAAAAAAAATGAATGAATCTGTAAAGAAAGTGTCTTTATTTGGAGATTTCATAGGCAAATATTTCAGTGTGTAAAGGAAGTGTTTTTATTGTGAGATTTCATGTGATCTGTTGGCAGCATGAGGACGCCTCCATTGAGATGTTTGATCACTTGGTCACTGAGAACCACCTGGAGCCTTTGTTCGAGCGGTTTGGGATCACTGCAGCAGAGAGAATCTTCATCAAGGAGCAGATAAGTGGCAAGAAACTGACTGAGACAGACAGTGGCGAGGTGAGAGAACTAGCCTGCAAATGAAGAAAAATCAGACCTGCATGTTCCTTATAGTTATTGTTTAACAAGTGTGCTAACAAAGCAAACATACAAACAAACAAAACTTGCCCAAATTAATGGGCAACCAAGAACTGATGGGGTACACATACATATTCATGCATGCACACAGGTGTGCACACACACTTGCAGATGACACATACTACATACACGCATACACACACACACCTACACACACACACACACACACACACACACACACACACACACACACACACACACACTCTGACACTCTGTACGCACCAGATTTTTGCAAAACAAACAGCAGTCAGATGGCTTAGAGAAATTTTAACATCTCATCAAGTGGGCATGCACTTTAGTAAACTCTAGTTCCCATCCTCTGGGCAAACGTCGTTGTGGGTGAGACGACTGAAAATTAGTTCCTTCCCTTGATTGCTGAGCGGACCACAGTTTTCATGGTGGGTGTTGAAAATGGGTACAAAGCATATGTGCACACTTCAGGAACAGAGGAAATCATAGCTGTTCCCACATTCGTAAAACCTTGAACATTTCTGATGGGACTAGTTACATAGCTGTGGGCAGACTCCAGGCAGCATTGGGATTGAGTGCAAGGTAGGTGGTGGCAGACCAAGACTTCTGGCTGCTGAAGACCAGTTCCGTATGGCCTGAATGGTTCTGAGTGGGCTAACGAAGAGCACAGAAAAAAGTAAGGCAGCATGTGATAGAGAGAGGAGGCCCTACAGTTTCTCAAGCTGCTCTCAGACAGAGCTGCACGTGATGAACTACATGAAAAAAAAAAAAAAAAGAAAAGCAAGGAATTGCATCACTAACTCTCTCAGAGTCGCACCAACAGCTTGGACTGGTGCAACCCACACGAAGACTTCACTTGGAACGATGTGACCTTTTTAGGTGAATGCTCTTGTCTGGGCTCACCCTTCCCAGATATAAATTTGGATGAAAGATGATGTGGTGGTAGATGATGTTAGATTGACTGGCAATTCACAAAGCAAGGTTTTCACAACCTTTGCAGGAGCTTGTAGATTTGAGGAGGTCGAGTACAAGGCTTTGTAGGTCTTTGGATTTGACCAATGCTCCTTCTGTATTGAAATCTAATCCTTGTATGTATGGCACCTTGGGTACTTATAGGTTCATATTGTAAGAAAAAAAAAAATCGTTGCTTCCATCAATTTTGAGCTTGTCTGTTCCAGTTTTGCACTGAAAATCATTCGTTGATGAACCAGCAGTCACTTATTGACAAAGGTTGAAAATGGCCATATGTGGCGGAATCAGTCAATCTTCCTGTAAGAGTTTCTGTTCATTGATCAGCTACAAAGGCAGGAGAGTGACAAAGAAGACTCAAAAATGCCTGGAAACGGCCCCTTTCAAGATAGCTGGTTAAATATGACAATCACAAAAGGTGTACAGTGAGTGACAGAACCCTGACGTTGGCCAGGTGTGCTGTGTGCAGCATGTAACTCCACATAGTCCTGGCACCTGTGGCAGAAGCAGCGTGGTTAACTCACTTAAAAAAATAGTGTCATTGCAAGAATGCTGTGCATGCAGAAAGCAATGTATGTTGCAGTGTTGCTGATTTAAAAGAAGCAGCCTATTTGTACTTTCCTAGCATGAGCACCAGAGATGACTATGGAGAGGTCCTCATAATTACAAGGAAGGTCCGTGTAAGATCCTTGAAGGTCCATATTCTTCATGTATGGAAGCTCATGGAAAGGTCCTTGTAGAACCTTGTCCATATTATGAACAGAAGCCAAGGGGAAGCTCCTTGTAAGATCCATGTAAGATCCATATTCTTCACGAATGGAACCTCAGGGGAAGGTCCATATAAGATCCTTGTATGGTCCATATTCTTATGAATTGAAACCCACAGGAAGGTGCTTGTAAAATCCTTGTAAGGTTCATATTCTTCATGTATGGAAGCCCAAGGGAATGTCATTGTAAGATCCTTGTAAGGTTCATATTCTTCATGTATGGAAGCCCAAGGGAATGTCATTGTAAGATCCTTGTAAGGTTCATATTCTCTACATATGGAGGCCCACTGGAAACCTGCAAAACAGAAGAATGCACAGCAGAATGATGGAACCTGTCTTCAGACTTCCCATCAGTAAGGGCGAAGTCCTTCCTGTTTCATACAACATATAAAGAAAAGTTTTCATTAGACTGGTGAGATCACATTCAGCAGAAAAAAAAAACAAAACAAAAATTAATGAAAGGACCAGACTGACTGTAGGTTGGAAGTCAGGGGAGGACTGAACACATTGAGCTCTTAAGAAACTGATGCTGGCAATTTTTTTTTTTTCAACAGTTGTTAGTTCATCCATAGTCAAGCTAAGAGTATTATCACATTCACTCAGTGTCGCTTTCAGTCAAACACCACCTCCAGTCTTCCTGAAGATGGTTTCTGGGCAAAGAAAGGAGCTAGACGAGCTAACATGCAACATGTAAATTTTGAAATGTTCCTAAACACGTTGGAGCAGGGCGGTGGGTGTATACTGAGATTACGCTGGACAGGCAGAACATTGTTGAAACCAGACAGGAGACTGTTCAGGTTGTAGGCTGAATTCAGGATTTTTTAGAAGAATCCGGGGCCATTCTTGAGATTCGCACAAATTTGCCAAGACAATGTTGTGGGATATGTGAGATTAAGGTGGCCAGATTTCGCTGTTTATGGTTAGTGATATGTGAGATTAAGATGACCAGATTTCGCGGTGGATGGTGGGTGATATGTGAGATTAAGATGACCAGATTTTGCGTGGATGGTGGGTGATATGTGGATGGTGGGTGATATGTGAGATTAAGGTGACCATATTTCGCTGTGGGATGGTGGGTGATATGTGAGATTAAGGTGACCAGATTTCGCTGTGGATGGTGGGTGATATGTGAGATTAAGGTGACCAGATTTCGCTGCTGTAGATGGTGGGTGATATGTGAGATTAAGATGACCAGATTTCGCTGTAGATGGTGGGTGATATTTGAGATTAAGATGACCAGATTTCGCTGTGGATGGTGGGTGATATGTGAGATTAAGATGACCAGATTTCGCTGTGGATGGTGAGGCGGAAGAAGCAGCGTGGGTGCAGCGCCACTGAAGAGGCACAGAAGATGAGACAGGAAAAAACAAAACAAAACAAAACACAAAAAAGAAACATCAGATTTAAAGTTAACATTCTAATCCACTATTTTATCCAGAATTTTGATTTGTCAAGGTGTCTTCCAGCATCTCCAGATTTTCTTTTGTAACAACAAAATCTGTGGGCCCAAAGTGTTTCAAAGACTGAGACCAGAAGAGTTGGCAAGAATATGAACAAAATTACAGGCATCAAGAATAGGTGGAATGCAGGCTGCCTTAAACTTATTGTCAAACTGACGATGGTTTGCAAAGCTGAGAAAAGAAAAAAAAGCTGTAGCTTCATGGGCCGTTATCATCTGGCTCCTCAAGACTAGCGCCCCTGGAGTCCACCTGCAGCATCAACATCAGCTCTTGGACCTCCTTTGAAATTTCAGGCCTTTTGTGCATGCTCGGGCCTCATGTCTGTAAAAGTCTGATAATTTTGTTTTCTGAATTTTGTTTTGTCTTCTGGACCATTTTTTCTCTCTGTACCAGGTGAACTTCCCAGCAAAAACTCCTTCCAGGTAAGAATTTTGTTTTTGCAGAATGGTTTTTGACATCTCTGCTATATTAACATTCCAGTGAAGACTCCCTCTGTATAATGACTGAGTTTTTGAGGTAGTTTGAGACGTTCTACTGCATTTTGGTCTTTTTAGTCTTTTTTTTTTGTTTTTTACTTAGATTTGTTTTCTGAAGCTTGTTATTCATTCCTTTACAGATGACTCATTACTATGGACCCACATCAAAGAAATCCTTTCTGTACGAGGTATGGATGTTTTCAGTTATTTGAATTTGGATGAGTGTGTGCTTGTCAGGCTATTATTATGTGTGGAGTGGGGGCATAGTGAACATTTAATAACAAAATAACGTACTGATGCATACTTAAACGAGAAATCATGTGCGGAAATAACATGAACAGATGTGAACACACACACAGGTAGAGTATGAAAAGGTACTGAATTTATTATTCAAGGGCTTTCCTGTTTAGTGTCAAATCAAAGGTTGACAGAGAGTGTCAAGAAAAGACAACTGCCAAAAGTCTCCCAACTCTTGTCCTGTTGCATAAGTGACCAAGAAAGATGGTGGTATATTTTATTTATTTATTATTTTTTTTTTTTTTTTTTCTTGTTTTACATTGATTTTGATAAAGAACCCAGTCTAGATGTAGACGAGTTTTTCAGCAGATTCAGTGGTGCTCCCTACTTCACAAAAAAAAAAAGATCGAGCCAAAAGTTATTGGCAAACAGCCATTTGTCCTGAAGACAAAAGGAAAGACTGCAGTTTGAACCCCTGTAGTTCTCTTTCAGTGGGAAGGCGTAATTTTGTTATGAGCATTATGAGTTAAAGGTGCTTTCCATTAATTTTCTTTCATATTCATGTAAGGAATAATGCCGTTGTTTTACCAGTCAGTGGGAACAATATATCTATCTTGTTGGAAGCAACATGCTGATTGTTCATTCTTTCAGCAGTCAGTGGGAACGGTGCATATCTGTCTTCTTGGAAGCAACATGCTGAATACTCAGTCCAAACCACTATTTTAGCAGTCAGTGGGAACAATGAATATCTGTCTTCTTGTAAGCAACCTGCTGAATGTTCGGTCCATACCATTGTTTCAGCAGTCAGTGGGAACGGTACATATCAGTCACGTTGGAATCAACATGCTGACTTATCACTCCTAACAGGCTTTGGGCGTTCATGCAAACTGTTTTTGAAAAATTACCTATTGCTGAGCTTTTTGTTTTGGTTTTTTTGTTTTTGTTTAGGATGAATCCCTCATGCCCAACCTCCTTCCTTTCCCACACACCTACATTCTTCTCTCTCCTCCCCTCCCCCTCCCCCAGGATTTATTGAGTGAAATGAAAGCCCCCAAGAATCTGAACTGGGGAAACAAGAATTCACAAGAATCTTACCTTGGAAAAAGGAAAGCTGAAAGTTTTAATGTAGTTGGGTGCTTCAAAAGCCCAGTTATTTTACCTGGGTGAAAGAAAATTTTCAAGCGTTTTTGTTTTTAGGGATGAGGAACCTAGAGATGTTAGTAGGGGGAAGGCAAATTGATGACAATTTCTCATGGATGGAAGGCAATCCCTAAGAATATTACTAAGTAGAACAGAAACTCGACTCAGAAGAATTTTACATGGAGGAGTGAAAAAACCCTGTGAATTTAACTTTAAATGAAAAAAAGAAAGGAAAAAAATCCTTTGGGCAATGAAAAACAAAATTGTTGATGGGAATGAACCCCCCCCCCCCTTTTTTTTTTTTGCTCCACCTCCTACACCCCTTCCCCCCCTACATGCACACACAGTCACACACACACACACACACACACACACACACACACACACACACACGTGCAGAATTCCCCCCCTACCCCTCCCCCTTCTCCTGATAGTGAGTAAACATAACAGTGATAAGAATGATAATCTCTCTGTTTGAGAAAGTGTTTGTGAGTGTGTATGTGTGTGAGAGAGAGAGAGAGAGAGAGAGAGAGAGAGAGAGAGAGAGAGAGAGAGACAGACAGACAGACAGACAGACAAGCAGACAAGTGAGCAGGTGATCTATTGTCCATTCAGCTGATAAGCCTTTCAGATACCAAGGGACAGAGAGAGACATACAAACAGATAGACAGAAAGGAATTTTTGTGTGTGTTATTTATGTGTCATTTTCATAAACATTTCTTAATTGTTTGTATCATTGACAGTACAAGCACAGCTCTCTGCAAAATGAAGGTGTAAGTGAAAGTACATATTGAGTATGATGGCAACTTGCACTCATCATCTCCTGTTACCAGAGAGACATCTGACAGTTATAGATGAAGCCACTTGTCCTTATCTGCACAAGAAAAATTGTATGATGCTTGTTGAATTAATGAGTAAGACAGTCCAGTCGTTAAAAACATTTGGCTCACAGCCTGAGGGCTGTAGATTCGAGCCCCAGCCTAGTGGCTGAAATGTCGGACATTATCTTTGTGGTATCCCATGTCAACAGAAATGCAGGCTTGGTAGTGGGTAGTCCCCCTTTCATGTGCATCCACACTCACAAGATCACTTACACATGTTGAAGATCACGTGATCCATGTCTGCATTGGCCAGGATATGGAAAGGCAGAAATACTGGGAACATATTAAGATGCTTCCGCAAGAGATGGATAACACATGCATGCCGCATCATGTTCTGGAATTCTGTGATGAACACACACATACAGAAAAAAAAGAGAAAGAAAGAAATAAAAAAAGGAAGAAAAGTTACACAAACACATAGCTGTACCATGCCTGTTCACACGACATCTCATATAGCAGCTTACAACCTTTTGGAGGGGAGTGGGATAGTAATACCACATGATTCTGAACTGAAACAGATTGTGGCCAACAAGCGTAACGGCGTGGACGTGGACAAGTGGGACTATTTCAAGCGCGACTGCCTGCACCTGGGCATCAACAGCAGCTTCGATCACACGCGCTTCATTCAGTTCTCCCGTGTCATCAAAGTGGGCAATGAGCTTCAGATCTGCGTCCGTGATAAGGTCAGTACCGCTGTAGATATGACAAGGTCAGTACAGGTGTAGGGGTGACAAGGTCAGTACAGGTGTATGGTTGACAAGGTCAGTACAGGTGTAGGGGTGACAAGGTCAGTACAGGTAGGGGTCACATGTTCAGTACAGGTGTAGGGGTGACAAGGTCAGTACAGGTGTAGGGATGACAAGGTTAGTACAGCTGTAGAAGTGACAAGTTCAGTACAGGTGTAGGGGTCATGGTCAATACAGGTGTAGGAGTGACAAGGGTTAGTACAGGTGTAGAGGTGACAAGGTCAGTACAGCTGTAGAAGTGACAAGGTCAGTACAGGTGTAGGGGTCACATGGTCAGTACAGGTGTAGGGGTGACATGGTCAGTACAGGTGTAGGGGTGACATGGTCAGTACAGGTGTAGGGGTCACATGGTCAGTACAGGTGTAGGGGTGACATGGTCCGTACAGGTGTAGGGTCACATGGTCAGTACAGGTTTAGGGGTCACATGGTCAGTACAGGTGTAGGGGTGACATGGTCAGTACAGGTTTAGGGGTGACATGGTCAGTACAGCTGTAGAAGTGACATGGTCAGTACAGGTTTAGGGGTGACATGGTCAGTACAGGTTTAGGGGTGACATGGTCAGTACAGCTGTAGAAGTGACATGGTCAGTACAGGTTTAGGGGTGACATAGTCAGTACAGGTTTAGGGGTGACATGGTCAGTACAGGTTTAGGGGTCACATGGTCAGTACAGGTTTAGGGGTGACATGGTCAGTACAGGTTTAGGGGTCACATGGTCAGTACAGGTTTAGGGGTCACATAGTCAGTACAGGTTTAGGGGTGACATGGTCAGTACAGGTGTAGGGGTGACATAGTCAGTACAGGTTTAGGGGTGACATGGTCAGTACAGCTGTAGAAATGACATGGTCAGTACAGGTTTAGGGGTCACATGGTCAGTACAGGTTTAGGGGTGACATGGTCAGTACAGCTGTAGAAGTGACATGGTCAGTACAGGTTTAGGGGTGACATGGTCAGTACAGGTTTAGGGGTGACAAGGTCAGTACAGGTTTAGGGGTGACAAGTCAGTACAGCTGTAGAAGTGACAAGGTCAGTACAGGTGTAGGGGTCACATGGTCAGTACAGGTGTAGGGGTGACAAGATCAGTACAGTTGTAGGGGTCACATGTTCAGTAGGGGTGACAAGGTCAGTACAGCTGTAGGGGTGACAAGGTCAGTACAGGTGTAGGGGTGTCAAGTTCAGTACAGCTGTAGGGGTGACAAGGTCAGTAGGGGTAACAAGGTCAGTACTGCTGTAGGGGTGACAAGGTCAGTATACCTGTAGGGGTGACAAGGTCAGTACAGGTGTGTAAGGGTCACATGGTCAGTGCAGGTGTAGGGGTGTCAAGGTCTGTAGGAGTGCCAAGGTCAGTACAGCTGTAGGAGTGACACAGTCAGTACAGTTGTAGGGGTGACAAGGTCAGCACAGGTGTAGGGGTGACAAGGTCAGTACTGCTGTAGGGGTGACATGGTCAGTATAGGTGTAGGGGTGACAAGTTCAGGACAAGTGTAAGGATGACAAGGTTGGTACAGCTGTAGGGGTGACAAGGTCAGTACAGGTGTAGGGGGTGACAAGATCAGTACAGGTGTGTAGGGTTGACAAGGTCAGTACAGGTGTAGGGGTGACATGCTCAGTACAGGTGTAGGGGTGACAAGGTCAGTACAGCGGTAGAGGTGACAAGGTCAGTACAGTGGTAGGGGTGACATGGTCAGTACAGGTGTAGGGTGAGATGGTCAGTACAGCTGTAGGGGTGACATGGTCAGTAGAAATGTAGGGGTGACATGGTCAGTACAGCGGTAGAGGTGACAAGGTCAGTACAGGTATAGGGTGACATGGTCAGTACAGGTGTAGGGTGAGAGATGGTCAGTACAGCTGTAGGGGTGACATGGTCAGTAGAAATGTAGGGGGTGACATGGTCAGTACAGGTGTAGGGTGACATGGTCAGTACAAGTGTAGGGTGGCATGGTCAGTACAGATGTAGGGGTAACAAGGTCGGTACAGGTGTAGGGGTAACAAGGTCAGTACAGGTGTAGGGGTAACAAGGTCAGTACAGGTGTAGGGTGACAAGGTCAGTACAGGTGTAGGGTGACATGGTCAATACAGGTGTAGGGGTGACAAGGTCAGTACAGGTGTAGGGGTGACAAGTTCAGTATGGGTGACAAGGTCAGTAGAGCTGTAGGGATGATAAGGTCAGTACAGCTGTAGGGGTGACAAGGTCAGTACAGGTGTAGGGGTGACAAGGTCAGTACAGGTGTAGGGGTGACAAGGTCAGTACAGGTGTAAGGGTCACATGGTCAGTGCAGGTGTAGGGGTGTCAAGGTCTGTAGGAGTGCCAAGGTCAGTACAGCTGTAGGAGTGCCAAGGTCAGTACAGCTGTAGGGGTGACACAGTCAGTACAGTTGTAGGGGTGACAAGGTCAGCACAGGTGTAGGGGTGACAAGGTCAGTACAGCTGTAGGGGTGACATGGTCAGTACAGTTGTAGGGGTGACAAGGTCAGCACAGGTGTAGGGGTGACAAGGTCAGTACAGCTGTAGGGGTGACATGGTCAGTACAGGTGTAGGGGTGACAAGGTCAGCACAGGTGTAGGGGTGACAAGGTCAGTACTGCTGTAGGGGTGACATGGTCAGTACAGCTGTAGGGGTGACAAGGTCAGTACAGGTGTAGGGGTGACAAGATCAGTACAGGTGTAGGGGTGACAAGGTCAGTACAGGTGTAGGGGTGACAAGATCAGTACAGGTGTAGGGGTGACAAGGTCAGTACAGGTGTAGGGGTGACAAGGTCAGTATACAGGTGTAGGGTTGACAAGATCAGCACAGCTGTAGGGGTGACAAGGTTAGGACAGCAGTAGGGGCGACATGGTCAGTGCAGATGTAGGGTTGACAAGGTCAGTACAGGTGTAGGGGTGACATGCTCAGTACAGGTGTAGGGGTGACAAGGTCAGTACAGTGGTAGGGGTGACATGGTCAGTACAGGTGTAGGGTGAGATGGTCAGTACAGCTGTATGGGTGACATGGTCAGTAGAAATGTAGGGGTGACATGGTCAGTACAGGTATAGGGGTGACATGGTCAGTACAGGTGTAGGGTGACATGGTCAGTACAGGTGTAGGGGTAACAAGGTCAGTACAGGTGTAGGTGTAACAAGGTCAGTACAGGTGTAGGGTGACAAGGTCAGTACAGGTGTAGGGTGACATGGTCAGTACAGGTGTAGGGGTGACAAGGTCAGTACAGCTGAAGGGATGATAAGGTCAGTACAGGTGTAGGGGTGACAAGGTCAGTACAGGTGTAGGGATGACAAGTTCAGTATGGGTGATAAGGTCAGTACAGCTGTGTAGGGTGATAAGGTCAGTAGAGCTGTAGGGGTGATAAGGTCAGTAGAGCTGTAGGGGTGATAAGGTCAGTACAGCTGTAGGGGTGACAAGGTCAGTACAGATGTAGGGGTGACAAGGTCAGTACAGGTGTAGGCTTGACAAGGTCAGTATGGGTGACAAGGTCAGTAGAGCTGTACGAGTGACGCGGTCAGGGATGACACTATCAGTACAACTGTAGGATGACAGTGTCGGGGTGACATGGTCAGTACAGCTGTAGGGGTGACAAGGTCAGGGGTGACACGGTCAGTACAGCTGTAGGGGTGACAAGGTCAGGGTTGACAAGGTCAGTACAGCTGTAGGGGTGACAAGGTCAGGGGTGACAAGGTCAGTACAGCTGTAGAGGTGACAAGGTCAGTAAGGGTTGCAAGGTCAATACATATGTAGGGGTGACAAGGTCAGTACAGCTGTAGGGGTGACCAGGTCAGTAGGGGTGACAAGGTCAATAGGTGTGACAAAGTCAGTACAGCTGTAAAGGTGACAAGGTCAGGTGTAAAGGTGACAACTTTCAAGGCGGATCTCAGTTGAGCACATTGGAGGATGGTGTCTGTGCAGCTTCGGGTTGTGGGAAGGTTAATGAGGAGTGTCAAGGATGGTGGGATGATGTGTGCACTGTGGGTTGGTTGCAGGAGGCGTTCGACATGTATGAAATGTTCCACACCCGCCATGCCCTCCACCGCAGAGCTTACCAACACCGGGTGGTGCAGGCCATAGAGATCATGTCAGTGTTGTTTAATGATTGATTGTTGCCTTGTATCTGTTTGTTAGAACCATGTCAGTGTAATTCATTGTTGATCTGTGACTCTTTGTTACAACCTTGTCAGTGTTGTTTAATGATTGATTGTTTATTGGCTTGTATCTTTTTGTTAGAACCATGTCAGTGTTGTTTATTGATTGATTGTTTATTGGCTTTTATCTGTTTGTTAGAGCCACGTCAGTGTTGTTTATTGATTGATTGTTTATTGGCTTGTGTCTGTTTGTTAGAGCCATGTCAGTGTTGTTTATTGATTGATTGTTTATTATTGTTTATTGGCTTGTATGTGTTTGTTAGAGCCATGTCAGTGTTGTTTATTGATTTATTGTTTATTGGCTTGTATGTGTTTGTTAGAGCCATGTCAGTGTTGTTTATTGATTGATTGTTTATTGGCTTGTATGTGTTTGTTAGAGCCATGTCAGTGTTGTTTATTGATTGATTGTTTATTGGCTTGTATCTGTTAGAGCCTTGTCAGTGTTGTTTATTGACTGATTGTTGATTGGCTTTTATCTGTTAGAGCCTTGTCAGTGTCTGTTATTGATTGATTGTTTATGTCAGCCATGTTGTGTTTTTGTTGATTGATTGTTTATATGGCATGTATCTGATAGAGCCATGTCAGGGTTGTTTATTGATTGATTGTTTATTGGCTTGTATCTGTATATTAGAACCACGTCAGTGTGTTTATTTTATTGATTGTTTATTGGCTTGTATCTGTATATTAGAACCACGTCAGTGTTGTTTATTTATTGATTGTTTATTGGCTTGTATCTGTATATTAGAACCACGTCAGTGTTGTTTATTTATTGATTGTTTATTGGCTTGTATCTGTTAGAACCATGTCAGTGTTGTTTATTTATTGATTGTTTATTGGCTTGTATCTGTTTTTTAGAACCACGTCAGTGTTGTTTATTGATTGATTGTTTATTGGCTTGTGTCTGTTTGTTAGAGCCATGTCAGTGTTGTTTGTTGATTGATTGTTTGTTGGCTTGTGTCTGTTTGTTAGAACCACATCAATGTTGTTCATTGATTGATTGTTTGTTGGCTTGTGTCTGTGTGTTAGAGCCATGTCAGTGCTGTGTTTAATGTTGGTTTAAATTTGTTTGTAAGATCCATGGCAATGTTGTTTATTGTTGGTTTATATTTGTTTGTAAGATCCATATCATTGTTGTTTATTGTTGACTTGTCTCTGTTTGTTAGAACCATGTCATTGTTTGTTGTTAGATTATATTTGTTTGTAAGATCCGTATTAATGTTGTTTATTGTTGACTTGCATCTGTCTGTTAGAACCATGTCATTGTTTATTGTTGGTTTATATTTTGTTTGTAAGATCCATATCATTTTTGTTGTTTATTGTTGACTTGTTTCTGTTTGTTAGAACCATGTCAGTGGTTTTTTTTGTTGTTGGTTTATATCTGTTTGTTTGAGCACTGTCAGTGTTTTTCTTGTTGTTGGTTTATATCTGTTTGTGAGACCCATGGCAGTGTTGTTTATTCAGTTGATGTAGAGTTGTTTGGTTAGAACCATGTCACTGTTATTTATTATTGATTTATTTCTGTTTGTGAGAACCATTTCAGCGTTATTATTGTTTATACCTGTTTGTAAGAAAACCATGTCTCTGTTTTTGTTTCATGAAAATCATATTTGTAAAACTGCTTATTTGAATTACCTGTCCTTGTCTCTTGTAGCCATATAAAAGTTCATCAATTTGTCTGTTTTGTCACTG
>JADBJO010021588.1:0-12500 GCA_016801955.1 Conus betulinus
GTGCCCACCTTGTAAGATTGTAAGATTGGGCTGCACCTGAGAGTCCAATAGCTTGGAGAAGAGACTGGATATGCTTCACATTCAGAGGGTTGCGAATATAAAACAAAATACAATAGGGGGGTATAAACAGGGGAGTGATACCACTTAATGTTTCTTTTGGCGTCATCTTTGGGGGTGCAGGGACTATCGGCGGTTGACAATCCAAGAAAAATGAAACTTTAGTAAAAACCTGCTGTGAAATAATAATCCGATCAAAAATACAAACTCAAGATGCACAAAACGGCCTACAACAACATAACCTTGCCTACCAAAAAATTAACACCCACCCCAACAAAAAAAAAACAAACCCCTTTAAAAAAAAACCCACGCCTACGTCCCGCCCTCACAATTCGAATTCAACACACATCAACCCTTGTTTCGAATACAAAATCATATGAGGCATTATTCCATATATTTGTTTTTAAAAAAATTCTAATCTGGTCGCAGGGGGGGAAAATCAGCAGAATACCAAAACTATTCCAGGCTTCTTGAAAGACCAACGGACAGTTTGGATAATAACATTATTCTCAGCTAAGGTGAAGACAAAAAAAAAAAAGCAGCTCCAAAAGGTCAAAGGTTAATACCATGCCTTTAATTGTGAACCACTTTTCAAGTCTAAATTCTTGTCTGAATCAAGAAACAACACTTGACTGCGAGCAGAAAAGCCCCTTCTTAACTCCTACAAAAACAAATCAAATGTTACACATTACAAAATCGATGTTTTTTCGGTGCCAATAAAAAAAAAAAACTGATCTAGCTTAGGAATATCACGGGGGGGGTGGGGGGCTATCAATGTACAAAAGCCTCTTTATAACAAAAAAAAAACGTACCGAGTTTTACCTTTGTAAGTCTATGTCTGTAATAGAATTAAAAAAAAAAAAAAAGAAAAAAAAAGCCCTAACAGCCAATAAAATACCATTGAAACGAGAATCAAATTCCTTTTTTCAAATCCCAATACAAAATAGACGTTCGATTTTTACAAACCATAAAATGGTTTGAACGTGGCTAATAGACCAAACATTTGACCATTGTAGGCTTAAGTCTCTCTGAAACCCCCCTCTTGAAGCTGTTTTCCTGTTAAATTATTCTGACATAAGGGGGTATCACATGTATCGGGTGGGGGGTAGGGGTTAAAAAGACAATCACAGAATCTAATCTAAGTTTACCACAAAAAAAAAAAAAAAAGGGGGAAAAAAAAAAACTACTTGCATAAAGAGGGAAATGCGTCTATGATTGTTCACCATCATTGGGCATCCCCCTTCATAAACAAGGCAATTTGGGGTTCTTCTCCATTTTCCAATAAAAAAAAAACGTAATAGGAGGATGCTACACGTAGGGGTTAAAAAAAAAGCGGGGAGCACAAGGTAAACAAATTACATAAAAGGGAAGCTGTACGTGTGCATCCTCAAAAAAAAAAAAAAAAATACTCCCGCCAAATTCTTGAAGAACTCCCGAAAAATAGATGCATCAGTCCGGCACGTTTTATTATTAACCAGTTTCACCATTTTTGATAGCTAGTAATATTTCTTCTCTGGAGAAGTACTGCCTGTCATCTTTAATTATCTTCCCTCCATCGCCTCATGATCACTGTGGACTCTTGCGCATGTCTTTTTTTTTTTTTTTTTTTTTTAATAAATTCTTGAATGTTAAGAGAGAGAGAGCGAGAGCGATAGAGATAGATGAAACCTACAGACAGACAACAGACCGATAGCAGGCTTAGAAAAACATCCGGGGCAGACCTTACCCCCCTCGCGCGCGCGCGCGCGCACACACACATCCCACATACACAACCCACACACACAACAACCACACCACAACACACACACACACACACACAAAAAGGGGAAAAAAAAAAACACACACGAGGAAAGGGAAACACACACAACAGTGTGGTGGTATAGAGTTATCAATAGAGAGATAGATACATTCAAAACTAAACGCTGACAGACAATCAGACTGCGTTCAGCAGACAGACTGAGAGAGAGAGGGATGAAGAAAGAAAATATAGGCGTGAAAATGGGGAAAAAGAGATAGAGTGATGAGGATAGATGAGGTGAACAGACAAAAAACAATACAAATTACATAGCAAAGATGACGTGAACAGACAACAAAAATTGCTCGTCTTATCGTAAGACCTTCACTAACAACACACATTTACAATCCTAAACTAATTGATGCGGGAAGGGAGCGGTGATGTACCGCCACAGAACCCCCCCCATAGTTTCCATGCAACGTAATCACTCTGACATCTCTCTGACGCAAATCCGACGAATGTACGTGGGAAAAAGGGACCAGCCAAATCCCGGGGGCAAAACAGGATTGTGTCTGTCAATCAGGATGCTCGTGGGACTGATGACTGAAATTTGATAGCTTAAACCACTACACAGTTTCCGAAAAACGCGTTTTGTATTCAGCATACAACAAAATCACTTTTCCCCCTCAAAAAACCAGCGGAATGTCACACTCATATTCGTACAGACACCCCTTGGTTCTCTTCTGAATTAATTGCTCCCCTGGCCCCCCTCGTTCCACCACTTGTCTGCGGGGGGTCTCAATCGCTGGGGCGGGGCGGAGAAGCCTCGGGCTTAGCTTACTTTTTTCCGTCTGTCGTCTGTCTCTGTCTCACAAATCAAAGGCTCCGTCATGAAGGTTCTGGTCTTCGGGTTCCTATACTGGTCTCCAGTCTTAATGTGGGGGAAATCTTTTCCATTTTTCTATTCGCAATCTATGGTCTCAAGCTGTCCTCTGTCTCTCGTGGTAAATACTCTCTCTAAAGGCATCGTCTCAATAAAATCTCAAAGTACAATGCAAAAAAATAAACCATCTCAGTCTCAGATCGGGGAAGAATGGGTCTCGTCATCTCTCCCTTCTCTCTCTCTCCTCTCAGTCTCCTCTGTCTCTGTCTCAGGGGGTGTCCCTCCTCTCTCTCTCCCTCTCTCTCCTTGTTTTTTCAACATACAGATAATTCAAATCTACATTTCCACCACACAGAAAAATGTTGTCAGTTATATACAGTTAGTAAATTTCGGTATGCCCTCTTTCGAGATTTCGTGTTGGGATTAGGCGATTTAAAAATTTAATCAGCACAGATATAACGAACACCAACAACAAACAAACAAACAAACATAAAACTGTCCATCTTTTGTAATGAAATTCAAAACGACTTTCATTTCTTTGGTTTGAATGTCTAGAGTACTGATATTTGCGAGAGAAAAAAAAAAAAACCTTATCAAGATTCTATTCCTATCCCAAATGGCGATTGTTTAGCTTTTTTTTATTGCAATCTGAAAACATGATGATACCTTAGAAATTTGGCAATGTATATCGTTCTTTTATGCACTGAAACTAGGCATGAACCTCTGGTAAACCGGAAACTATAACTAAGATATGGAATATGTTTTGTGACTCTGGTTTTCAAACGCAAGTGAAAATATTTTTTGTTTTATTTTGGTTTGTTTCCCCCTTGAATCATATCCCCTTGTAATTGTTTGTCTTTAATATGTCTTTCTTGAAAGAAATTTACCTTCCTTTTGCTGATGACCCGTACTCATTTCATTTCAATTTCATTCTCAGCAAAACATGCACCAAAATAAGTATGTAGAACAGGATATACCGGTGGCCTTACATTTAACACTTCAGAGTTCCTTGTTTGAATGTCTAGAGTAAGATAATTTGCTAGAAAACAAAAAAATTTGCTGGTCTCTCTCTCTCTCTCTCTTCTCGTCTCTCTATCACTAGATTGTCTATGTCTATGTCTGTCTGCCTGCATGCCTGCCTGTCTGTCTGTCTACTCTGTCTGTCACGTATGTCTCTGTCTCTGCTCTGTCTCTCTCTCTCTCAGCCTCCTCCCCCCTATCTCTCTGAGCTCCTGTTCTCTCCTTCTCAGAGAGGTCGTCCCCCTCCTAGCTCCTCCACTCTCTCTCTCCTCTCACCTCCTCCCCTCCGGACCTCTCTTCCCTCTCAAGCGCTCTCTCTCCTCCGCTCTCTCCTCTCGAGAATAGTGTTTTTTTTTACTTTTCAAGAAAGTCCAACTATAGATGTAAGTCCCCCCCCATTCTCTATTAGCCAATAACAGGCGAGTGAAATGGGACGAAAGAGAGACTAGGTGGTAGAGGAGAAGGAGGTTGGAGAGGGAGAGAGAGAGAGAGAGAGAGAGAGAAGCGGGGAGAAAGGATGAGGAGGAGGGGAGGAGCAGGAGTGGGAGGAAATAGAAAAGAGGAGGAAGAGAGAAGGGGGCATTTGGAGGAGGGGGAGGAGGAGAAGGGGGGAGGAGAGAAGGAGAGGAGAGAGAGAGGAGGAAGGAGAGAGAGAGGGGGGAGAGAGAGAGAATATAGAGAACAAGAGGAACACAGAAAGTGAAGAGAGCCGAGAGAAGACGGTACAGACAGACGGGGCTGGTAGGCTGGCAGGCAGGCAGCAAACAGACAAAGAGGCAGACACACACGCAGGACAGACCGACAGAGAGACAGACAGACAGACACATTACACACACACAAAATGCACCACACGCACAGCATGCTCACGCACGCCGCACGCGGGCGCGCGGCTGCGCGCGCGCATTTTCTCATTTCTACACATTAACCACACACAAACACACAAGGCACACACTCACAAAGACACACACACTCACACAACACACACACACAAAACAAACAAACACACACACACACACACACACACAATCACACACACCACACACACACACACACACACACACACACATTTGTTATAGACTAGTTGATTGTAATTGTTTGTTGATAAATGCTAATTTTTTTAAAAAACCTTTTTTTTTCTCCCCCTTTATCAAAGAGACCTAAACACACACACACACACACACACACTGTCACACACACCACACAACACACACACCACACCCAATACGGGTCCCCCTCCCCTCCTCTACCCACGATCCCCCGCCCTCCTCCCGCCCCACCCTGTCTAATATCACGTTAAATGGAATAGTACGTTACAACAACAAGAACAACCAACAACACACAACAACACAAAACAACAAAACACACAACACACACACACACACACACACCCCACACCACACACACACGGGGGGGGGGAACACACAGGACCACACACACAACACAGATTCCATTTTTTTCAGGAAACATGCCAGTTCGTTTCTTCATCAAACCCCTACGTGTGGATGTGAATAATTTTCCCCAAAAAACAACACTTGACGGGATAATCCTCACTAATGAATCAGGAACGCTGATGCCATTCACAGAAAACATTTCATGCGAAGCTCATCACCTGGGCAGCTCTCTTGACAACTCTGACGCAGCGTGCGGCTAGCCTAGGACAAAAAAAGCAGCACCTTGGTTCTTCAGCTCAGGACCATTTCGATTCTGTGGACTGGAATTGGAACTTTTCAATCATTAGGATCAGAAAAAAGCAGAAACACGGCGCGTCTAGTGGAAGTATGACCTTTTTCCCCCCAAACAGCCATGTCACGTTCAGTTCTTAAGGCATTCTCTGTCTTCGAGTTACTGCCCCTGGCAAAGCGCCTGAGGTCCCCCACCCTCTGTGAGCCCTCTTCCAGATTTTAGTTTCCTTCTCTCTCCCCTCTCAGCTGTTCTCGTTCAGTATTTCCCTGACGCATTCGATAGTGGGTGCAGTCGGATCTCTCTGCACCTGCAGGCTCTCAATCGGGGGATTTCGGATGAAAACAAAACCTCAAACTACTGAACTCCTCTTTTAGTTCTGCCTCCTAAGAGGATTCATATCTCATCTATCTCCTTCAAATCTCGGGGGTCTTCTATGAAGCTGACCCTCCCTGTCTCCTCCCCTGTCTATCTGTCTCTGTCCTCCCCTGTAACTCTGTGTCTGTCTGGTGACTGTATCTGTCTCGCTTCTGAATCGTCTGTCCCCTCCCCCGCTGTCTGTTCTTCTGATTGTCTACGTCCTCCCTCTGTGTACTGATTCGGGCTCTCTATGATGCCTGCAATACAGTATATCAGTCTGTCAACCCCTGTCAGAGGTCTGTCCTTCTGTTTCTGCCTCCTTGTTTATTCTTGACTTTGTTTGTCTGTGTCTCTGTGTCTTGTCTGTTTGTCTCTGTCGCGTGGTCTCTGCCAACTCGTTCCTCAGGAGCCTCTCTCTCTCTCAGGAGCTCTTACAAACAAACACACACCACACAAACAAAAACACCCACCACACACACACACCCACCAACACACACAAATACAAACAAAAAAGTTAACAGAAAAAAAAAAGCTTACATATCACGAAGCAACTCAAGCTGCGTTGCGTTTGCACATACTTTCAGTCGTTTCTCTCATCTCTCTCCTCCTCCATCCCTCTCGCTCCTCAGCCTCCGTCCCTCTCTCCTTCTCACTCTACCAGAGAGACTCTCTCTCCACTCCTGCTCTCTCTCAACTCACAAACACACACACGGCACACACACAGCGCGCCACGACAGACGCGCCACCTAACCACACACACACACACCAACATTAACCGCAACGGCGCAGGTACACAACACTACAAAAACACAGACCACACAGAAGACGACAGCACAGACACACAGTTACAGATCACAGCAGACACACACACAAGGACTACAAAAGATACAGAGAGAGAGAGAGAGACACTACACATAGGACTAGAGAGGAGAGATATGAAACGAAAGAACAGAGTAATCTCTATCTATTTGAGCAACAGAAGTGAAAACTTTTTTTTTTTGCAGAAATGCCTTTTAGACTCGTTACATAATCGCATGCAAAATATCCTTATGTGCTTGAATTCAGTTTCACAATGCCATCCGGCGCAAACCAGACTAGGAACTCACGTTAGCACGCACGCAGGCACGCACGCGCGCGCGCGCGCGTGCACACACACACAACACACACACACACACACCACACAGAAACACACACACACAACACACACACACACAACATACACCACACACACACATCACCACACACAACCACACACAACACACACACACACCCACACACACATGCAAAGAAAGAAAACACACAACACACACACACACACACACACACCACACAAGCCCGCACACACACACCACACACACACACACACACACACACACACACACACACACACACACACACACACACACACGTACACACACATATGCATACGCACAACAACACGCGCGCTCTCGTACACGTGAATGCTAATTTATTGAAGCCAATTCATTGTCAGATTAACTTTTAGTTGTACTCACAAGCGAGGGCACAAACATACGCATACACACGCACGCATACACGCACATACGCACGATCTGTCCAACATTAACGTCACAATATTAACGTCGATTTGGCTTGAAGATAACCCGCCTGGCTGACAATAGGTGATTTCAGTTTGTGTGTGAACCTAAAAATGACAGAACAATGTATGCAATAACAGTTAGCACACACCTACAAAAAAGAGGAGCAACAAAAAGTATGAAGAAAGAAATAAGAAGTTAGCTATGACTCGAAACACTTCCTTTTACCTGGTGATGGCTCTGCAAACAAAGATCTTTCGTTTTTTTTTTACCCACTCACACATTCTGTAGGAAGGTCGTGTTTTTTTGTTTTTGTTTTTGTTTTTAACCTGAAACTAATAAACACAATAACGAAGAAATCAAGTAGCCACACCATATGAAATATCTTACAGTTCTGTAAACCATTTTGTCAGTTTAACATTACTTGCTTTAATTTAGTTTTTGCATTCATAATACAGCGCGCCTGAACTAAAGCTCAAGCGAGTAAGACAATACATAATCGAACAATGTTCACATTTCATACACACCACACACACACACACACACACACACACGAGCGCGCGCGAGTGCGTGTAACATGCATGCACGCAACACGTATACGCATGTATGCACGCACACGCTGCGCGCACACACACAGAGAGAGAGAGAGAGAGAGAGAGTAGAGAGGAAGTAGAGTAGTAGTAGTAGTAGGTAAGTGTTAGTCATGTAGTAGATACATACATAGAAAGACACCACACAACAGACACAAACAGTCATACCAGGACACACACGACGGGCAGACAGGCACACAGACGGACGGATAGATGATAGGTGAAACATTATCCAACCCAGTCCGTTTCTAACTAGGTACGCACACGAACTTTGTGCTAATATCACCATAGTTTGTTAAAAAGACGTTTAAAGTACGTACTACTACTACTACTAAGTAGTAGCTAGGAGTGGTAGTAGTAGTATGTAGATACATACCTAGACAGACACACAGACAGACACAAACAGTCATGCCAGACACACAGACGGGCAAAAAAGGTACAGGCGGTCACAGCAGACGGACGGATAGATGGATTAGAACATTTTATCCCAACTCATTCATTTTCTAACTAGGTACTAACTGATTATCATCTCAATGACAGAGTGTCTTCACTAACCTGGCTGTATTGTAACTGACTGTACACAACATGTAGCTGGGGGACTGGCGACAGGCAAACCTATTGACCTACCACAGCACTCTAAACGGCGTACAAAATCTCATTGAAATATTAACCAGCAAATAAACACAGCACGAAGTAACTGAACGAATGAAATCCTCTAAAAAAATCGCACATTTATGACCGATGTATGATATAGCAAGGTTAAAAAAGTAGAAAATCAGAT
Organism: Conus betulinus; assembly: GCA_016801955.1. Classification (NCBI taxonomy): domain Eukaryota; kingdom Metazoa; phylum Mollusca; class Gastropoda; order Neogastropoda; family Conidae; genus Conus; species Conus betulinus. The sequence continues at coordinate 8,663 of JADBJO010021588.1, forward strand.
AGACAAAACGCAATGCAGTTACATTCTGATGAATCATAGACAAAACCCAGGGCACAAACAACACTGTCCGCGCTAAGGGGGGGGGGGGGGCATTTAGAGTATTAAGTGGAGATGAGGTTGGAGTGATATCTATGTAAAAAATAGCGCCAGCAGGCAGCCAAAGGTGTGTTGTTTGTTTGACCTTTGTCGTTTGCTCCAGTTAATCATAACAAATAGCAATGGCTTAACCATTGGTTATCGCTCTGCGTATAAAAGGGTGGGGGAAAAAAAAAAAAAAACAAAAAAACAAAAATCAGTTTTGTTTCGTTTTTCAAATGCCCAAAAACTGAGACAGTGGTGTAAATATATTTTTGACAACTATTTCAAATACTGACTTTTTCACAATAACACTGTGGGTAAAAAAAACATGTATATTCGCTGTCTGATAACATTTCATCCATGTAAATTTTTTAGTACCCACATTTATAACGCAAAAAGTGTGGAAATGAATAGTGAATCAGTGGGGCTTGTGGGACCAAGACCTAGGCTACTGTTGTCGAGGTCCGTTGTGTGGAGCAAATGTGCGATCACATCGTAGGCTGTAGTTGGTTGACACACGGGACATACACTCTGTTCATTGTTTGATATGAAGTGTGTCTTGCCATGTGGCAATGCAGGCTAGATTGTCTGGGGAGATTTGTATTTTCTTTAGTTTTCATACTACTGTACAACCAAATTCAAGTTGTTATTGAAAACTGACAACAACCAACAACAACAACAACTACAGAAACCAACAACTACCAAACCGTGCCTATGGATCTGTGTGTTATACTATATACAGTCTACTGTGCTTGGAGTATTTCCATTTTCGATATTCCTCTCACTTAACTTCAAGATTCAAAGGAACTTCAAGTGTTTGAAAACCTACCATACAAGGTATGTAACCCAGCGTAAGGTACATCTTGTCTAACCCCCACCCACCCAACTATTCTACCACAATGGATCTGTCCTTCTTCAAGGAAACTGGACAGCCTGTGCTTGAACGACAGCAAGAGCCTACCTCAGCGGAGCCGATCAGCGCATTCGTCAGTTGGGCTCTACTCGTGAAGCACCATCACTACTAAAACATGTACTGGCGTTGTCGAGCTGGACAGCCACCCACCTCGCCTTTGGCACAGCCCTGCCTCCAGCCGCCCCTGTCCAACGCAAACGCGACTCTCCACCAGTACCACTGGCCTGCCTGACCTAGCGACAGCCTGTGATGCCCGACAAGCAGTCCGCACCACTGCTGCCGCACTCACTCAAAACTCATGCTGGCCATGCTTAGCTGTTCATAGACATGCTGCCGGCTTCTCACAGCACAAACTGATTAAATCTGTCACCACATCTCCGCCTCGAAAATCCTCACATCTCTGTCACTCTGTCAGAGTGCCCTTGTGTCCCAACTGTACTCAACTCCTGCCGCTGCTCCGGGCACCCACACGAGCCCTTCCTCCACCACTATTCATCGTCCTTCACAGGGTCCGCATCGCCTTCCTCACCTGTGCATTGTACTATCTTATCCTACTGCAACTGACGTCGCATCCACCCCTCTGCATCCTTGTGCGCGTCTGTGCACCCTCGTGCTTTCCACTTCCTCCATCCTCCCCCGGGCTGGGTGCCGGGGGACTGTGCTGTGATTTGTTACTTCATCACCCTGCCATCATCACCTGTGTGCCCTGTCCCATACGGCGTTGCCTTCGCAACGCGCATGTGTCGCCTCCTCCTCAGGCCACTGCCATCCATGACTACGCCCCCGACCGTCACCGTCTTCGCCCTCTCCGTGCAGACCCATGTGACCACTCACTCCTGTTTCTGGTTCAATCATCATCATGTGACTATCTGTGTTTTTCCGTGACTCGCCTTCATTGCAACTGGCAGCTGTGATCTTGTCCTTGGCCGTGTTCTCTTCTTCACTACTTTACACCTCTCCCGTTTCCACCACCATCATAATGGGCCGCTCCCTTAAAACCCACTTGTACGCTAATGACCCAACACTTCATGACAGTGACTCACTCCGATAATGTTCAGAACCCTTCCTTGACTCGCACCTCTGACTGGTTACTTACTTGACGTTAAGAACTGGATGAAAAATAACTAAACTTTCAGTTCAAATGATGACACACAGAAGCATATCCTGATCAGGCATCCACGTCAAAAGCTCCTCTCACTCTGCCCCCCCCCCCCCCCCCTACCCCCCCAAACCCCACTCCCTCTTTTTTTCTCTTCCAAAATACAACACATACATAAAGGGCAATCCACCATCGTCCTATTCCGGCTTCCGTTAAACATCTTGATTCTAGCCTTTTCAAGGAAACTTTGTGACCCAAACAAATATTGCAAATATTGCTACTACCACCTTCGTCGTATCAGCCTGATCAGAAAACAATCTTTCCACCGAAGCAATTGTCAAACTTGTCCTCTGTTTCATTAGCTCTCTCTCTGAATCGACTAACGTGTACGCTACCCAGGACCTTTCTGGTGTCACTGAATCCTCCATTCCATTTTACATGCCTAACAACGCATTCAAAAAACATGCCGCAACACCTTGATGGGTCAAGTCAAGAGAAAATGGGCAACGGACCCACATTTCGCCCTCTTCCTGCCACAGACTTCTCTTCTCTGGCTTCCCTGTCCTCGAAACTCCATACACTATAAACTTGACACCAAATTTGATTTGTACAAGTCCCGATCAAACAAATGCAGCCCCAAGAAGAAAAAAGACTGATCATCTACCAATCTACTCATATCTACAAAAGCCCCCTCACGAAACAACGACCTCCGCTCTTTCCTCTGAAAATCCTCGCCACTTTCCCGGATTCCCACGTACCCAAGCTCGGTAACCGGGTTGTGATGTCCCACGTGCCTTCTCTGTTTCTTCTGGCCCACGGCATCTCCTGGAACAACCTTTCCACTCTCTTGTCGCGAGGGTACAACTGTGCCTACTTCTCTTCGTGTTAAGACTGGGCTCTTAAACTCACCCCCCCCTTTTTCTTGCTTCCTAAGGAGTCCAAAAAAAACTAAAAAAGGGTGGGGGGGTCTACGATCCCTACTTGACCTACTTCCACTAGCGAAACCTGGTAACTAACACATGGCTGACGGCGTGGGGAACCTGCGGGGATGCAACAATATTTGTAACATACTCTATTTTTTGGATAGTTTGGTTAGCCATAAGACATGGTAAATGTGGTGTAACCATCGGAGTGGGCGGATCGCCAAAAGCGCGCGCGCGCAGCAGCGCGCGCAGCAGGCGGCGCGGCTCGCGTGTGGGGTTGGTGTGGTGTGTGTGTTTGTGGTTGTGTGTGTGTGTGTGTGTGTGCTGCGTGCGTGTGTGCGTTTGTGTTGCGTGCGTGCGTGTGTGTGTGTTTTTTTTCCCAGGAAGATTTTTGGTGGTTTGTTTTTTTATTTCCGGGAAATGTATTTTCCTGTACCTTAACTTCCCATGTCCTGAGATCTTGTGTCTGTACTAACTTCAAAACCAATGTGTCAAACACATACACTTACACTTGCCCAGCAACCTACCAAACGAAGAACCACAGAGTCAATCTCAATTGTTGTGTTCATTCACTTAGGTGCCTATGGGGTCGCCTTTCCACACTGTTATGGGAGAAAAGTGGACATAAAAGCGACAGAAAACAATAAAGAAAAGGAGAGAGGCTGTAAACGGGGGCAACAACAAAACAAAAATACACAGCGACAGAAGAAAGCATAAAATTAGACACACGCACACACAGTGGGGGGTGGGCACCACAACCACCCACACACACGCACACCACCACCACACACAACCACACACACACACCACACACACAACGCACGC
>JADBJO010021588.1:15000-17500 GCA_016801955.1 Conus betulinus
GACTCTTCAATACACCAAATCATAGAGAGATACGCCTGTCGATAACCTAGAAAACTTCTTCAAACGGCAAATAAATGCATCGACTCCACGATGAACAATAACATTAGCTGAACCCCAATTTTTAAATATGGAGCAATCATTTTTCCATGAGTGAGAGAGAGAGAGATGAGAGAGAAATGAGTCAGAGACTTTTCACAAGAGAGAGAGAGAGCGAGGGAATGAGAGAGAGATGACCAGATACTCCCATTTCCATGGCAGGAGAAAGACAGGAACAGCCAGAGGAGAGAGAGAGAGGGGAGAGAGAGAACTGTGGAGAGAGTGGGCTAGACCAGAGGTCGAGACAGTGAACTAACCTTGGGAGGAGAGCTTTTGGACCGTTCATACACACAGAGTCGGGTTGGGAGATCATTCTTCAGGTCGGAGGAGCTCTCCAGCGACGGTGATCCTCCAGGACCAGGAGAGCCTGCATCCCATTCCATGGCCTGCAGCACAGTCAGCGATGGACAGGAGAGGCCTCCTCAGCGTGGTCATGTTGACGAAACTGCCAAGACGCGTCTGACACCCTGGCAACCCCTGACTGCGAGGGCCCCATGTGGTTAAGCGTCCTGGGGGCCAGTAAAACACATGGACTAATCACGGATAAAATGCCTGTGATGTCTGTGGTCTCCAGGACACCCATCTGCAATCTGCACACCGTCTGTGGACACCCTCATCTGCGTGGTCATTTCGTTTGATGACCGTGTTGGCGGGCCCCTGTGAGCGTTTTGCATAAAACACATGGACTGTCCGGAACAAATGCCCTGTGGAGTCTGTGGCTGCTGGTTCTGATTACCTGTTGGCCGTGGTAGTTTTGCAAACGTGTTAATTCCTGTCCCATGCTCCTGCCCCCCCCCCCCCCCCCCTCCCCCTTCCCTTATTCCCGTCCCGGCCGCTGTCTTTTCCTCTATGTAACAGACACGCATACAGACAGAAGCACATACAGCAAAGCACCCATAGGGAGGCGGGACAGGGGAGGGCGGCCAATGCACAACTGTTTTCCCGTTTTTCTTATTCAAAAACCCTGCATGTAGCAAATATGAAATGAGGCAGGGAACAGCAAACAATAAACACAAAACAAGTAGGTAACTCTTGCTCCCACAAGAAAACATAACTCCAAAATGAATGCTGCTTATTACAGCAACCGAATCGCCTAGCAGACACGACAGCACAGAGCAGGTTTCGTATTTTTTTTGCCAGAACAACAGAACATGAAAGGATGATTATGCCCAAAGAAAATCGGCAACTGTGATCCATGCACAGAAATCATTTCATGCAAAAGTTTAAAAGTTGGATACTTCTCCTCCTGACATCTCTGACGAATTGTGCTGTCCAGGAACACCTTGTTTTCTCTACATAAGGACGTTCTAAATGAATGATTGGACAGGAGATCTTTGATCGTTTGATCGCTTTTCACAAGAAAGCGTTTTTTGATGTAGCATCACTTCCCTCACAGTCCTTCCCTCTCCCTATCGTACTTCTATAAGCATGCTGCTTTTGGTGCTCGACCTTCTGTATTTGAGTTCTTCCATCGGGGGCCTCCCCTCCCCACACTTTTCCCTCTCATAAAATACCGCCTGCCCTAAAAAAAAAACTCCTCTCTCTCTCTCTCTCTCCTCTCTCTCTCATTACCTCCTCTCTCTCTCTCTTCTCTCTCCTCTCTCTCTTCTCTCTCTCTCTCTCACACATCTCACACACACACACACACACACACATGTGTCACATACCTGCGCGAACACACAACAACACACATACACACACACACACACACACCACACACACACACACACCAACACAACACTGTCTGAACACACACCACACAGCCCACACACACACACACACACACACACGAGACCCACACACACAGATAGAGATCCCCACAGAGAGAGACAGAGAGAACTGAGAGGAGAACTGTCACTTGGGTAAACCTTTCAGCCAAAAAAATCATTGTTGTGGAAAAAAAAAAAAAAAAAGAGAGAACGTGATTGCAACGCAGTAATGTAGCAACGATCAGGCAATAATGGTGCACGGCTTTTCGTGAAAAAAAAGAGATTTCAGATTACAGTTACCTTTAAAAGTCTAAAGAAGGTAAGTGAAATGAAAAAAAAAAACGATTTGCTCTTTCCTAAATATTCTACAGAGCTACAGACTAATTACCGTCTCTTTGAACACACTTTTTTTCAGAAATGTTTTTTTTCTGTAAGTCGTTTTATTATTGACTTTTGAGACCGAGGCCAGAATGTAAGGGTGTAGGAGGGGGGTGGCTGGTGAAAAAAAACACGTGTATGGAGTGTGTGGCTGGAAGGACTCAGAAAAATAGAGGAGACGGAGGGGAGAGGGACAAGACAAGGAAGGAACTACAAAAAGTACAATGAAATAGATAACAAGTAGGACAGACATGACTCTAAACACTTTCTGTGAACTGGTAGCTTTGGAAACGAAGATCTTTTCGTTTGTTTGTAGT
>JADBJO010021589.1:0-5000 GCA_016801955.1 Conus betulinus
TGGGATAAGTCATTAGAGCAACAGTTCATTGAAAATGTCAATACAAAGGAGATGCAAGAAATGTATTTACAAGCTCTAGCACATATTGATAATGATGTGAATCAAGCTGTAACCTTGTTTTCTAGAATCTTGGTGCTAAGTAGTAACTGCATGAAAAAAATGTGTCCGTATTGATAACGAGATTAAACCTCCACAGTGGTTTGATGCTGAATGTAGACAGTTTAAGATAAAAGCAAGGAATTCGTTGATGATACTGAGGAAATCAAACAAAGCAAGGCAAGTAACATATACTGTGTCAAATACACAACAATCAGAGGAAAGAAGGCAATTTGTTCAGGATAGGAAGGAGTACAAAACACTGCTAAAAAGAAAAAAGAGCAGCTTTAAACGTGAAAAAGCGAGGAAAGTTGCAAGTTTTAGGCAAAGACAGTAAAGCGTTCTGGAAAGAAGTTAGATTTATGTCTAGTAAGAAGAGGGCTCGCATTTGTCCTGAAATTTCTGACCAGCAGTGGCTTCACCACTTAAAAGCCTATTCAATGTTTCAGAAATAAAAACATTTGATTTAAGCTTTGAAAGTTACGAATCAGATTGCAGTGATTTAAACTCACCTATTCATGAAAGAGAAAGTTTATGAGGCAGTTCATAAACTGAAAAAATGGAAAAGCATGCGGCATTGATGGAATTACCTCCAGAAATGCTGAACTATGTAGTGAACAATCAGTAAAATTCATGACAAAATTATTTAATAATCTTTTCGAGAAAGGTCAATATCCTGAGGAATGGACAAAATCTATTATAGTACCAATTTTAAGAAAGGTGATAAAACAGTAACAGATAATTACAGAGGTGTGTCACTATTGAGTTTAATGAGTAAATGCTATACAAATATTCTCAACAAGAGATAAGTGAACTTTATTGAAACAAATAAGAAGCTAACAGAGTCCCAAGCAGGTTTTAGGAAGGGGTATTCTACATTTGACCACATTTTCACCTTGAATGCAATCATTCAGAAATGTTTTTCAAAGAAAAAGGAGGAAAGCTTTTTGCATGTTTTGTGGACCTGAGAAAAGCGTTTGATTCAGTTCAGCATGGATCATTATTGATATTTTGGAAAAAAAACAGGAATCCATGGTAAATTTATTAAGGCAATAAGGGCTAATCAGCTCTTTCATGCGTCAGAATAGAGGATCGCGTAACTGATTTTTTTTATTGTCCTGTTGGGGTGAGACAAGGCTGCATCCTGAGCCCAGAACTTTTTTCAATTTTTATAAATGAAATTGCTATTGCGGTGGAAGAAAATGGAACACACTGTATCCAATTGTTACCAGGCTATGTTGAACTATGTATACTTTTGTTTGCTGATGATATAGTTCTGCTGTCCGACACCGCTAGAGGTCTACAGAATCAAATTGATGTACTGAACAAATCTTGCAAAAAACTATTTCTGAATATTAACAAAGACAACAACAAAACAGACTGAAAGATAATTATTTACAAGAATGGGAGGAATCTATTATGAATAAAGAATAAAGATATATACAGAAATTATCGGCTTTTTAAAACAACCCTAGAAAGCGAACCTTATTTCCATTTTTTAGATATCAGATGCTTCCGTGACGGACCTTGTGAAATTAAGAACTGGGGGTACTACCAATAAATGGTTCATTTAGGAGAATATTTAGTGAAAACCTAAACTTGCTTGTTCAGCATGTAAAGTAAGTGAAGATGAAAATCATTTTGTACATTACTGTCCTAGGTATGATGAAATAAGAAAAAATATCTGAACGGTATTAAACAACCGTATACCGATATACTTCACAAGGGGTCAGTAGATACGATAAGAAAACTTGCTATGTATATTTTTCATGCTCTCCGACAAAGGAATATTGTCACAATTGAAGGAGAAATTGATGAAAGTTTTAAGTCCACTATGTTGTAATTATCAGATATTATTTACTGTAACAATTGCTTTATTCCACGTACATAACATTCTGTATATTTTGACCCTATTTCTAAGGGCTAGTGGCCTAGAGAAAAAGTTTTTTTTGTTCTTGTTCTTTCCTCTCTCTCTCTCTCTCTCTCTCTCTCTCTCTCTCTCTCTCTCTCTCTCTCCCCGAAGAACCTTTTTGTTCTTGTTCCTGTTCTCTTCTCTCTCTCTCCTCTCTCTCTCTCTCTATATATATATATATATATATATATATATATATGTATGTATGTATGTGTGTGTGTGTGTGTGTGTGTGTGTGTGTGTGTGTGTGTGTAGACATATATCGGGACTTCACATTACCGTGCTCGCCAATGGCTTCTCAGCACGGGAGATGAGATGGGGGGTTGGGTAAAGTATAAAACTAATTATTCTATTCTCTCCCAGAATTCTTGGGCTTTCTATTCATCATCCGAAACCTCAACACTATCTAAGCAGGGTACGACCACGAGGACAAACCTCAAACACTGCTGCCATACTGTTCACAGGAGAATGGCTCAGAGATTACACATGGTTTGCCGCCGCCCTCCTTTTCTTTTTCTTTTATATATTAATCCCGCCGAGCAACTGCAACACCAGCAAAATCAGCATCTCCAACAGCTCTTTAGTGCGAACTGACTTCAACGTAGGGTGACAGCCCTGATATGGAGCTTCGCGGTCGGCTGGGCTACAAACAATATTCCCTTACCTTATCTTCCATTACCTTACCTTACCTTACCTTACCTTACCTTACCTTACCTTGCCTTACCTTGCCTTGCCTTGCCTTGCCTTGCCTGGCCTGGCCTGGCCTGGCCTGGCCTGGCCTTGCCTTGCTGGCCTTGCCTGGCCTGGCCTGGCCTGGCCTGGCCTGGCCTGGCCTGGCCTGGCCTGGCCTGGCCTGGCCTGGCCTTGCCTTGCCTTGCCTTGCCCTTGGTGTAGACTAAACGTTGCCCATATTCGTACCACAGTTTTACTGCACGAAAGGACAGTATAACATCATCAGCTGCTAAATGAGATTTAAAAACTCAACCAGCAGGTGAGCAGGAGGGAGGCACAGGGCTATCTGGACCCGAAGGAAGTTCTGAATATCCTTTCCGTGTGTGCAGTGGAACTTCAACCGTCAGAAAGCGGAGATACAGCTCCTGTTCCGTTTGCATCTTTGCATTACTTTGGTGTGTATTGTGTGTGATGTGTGTGTGTGTGTGTGTGTGAGGATGGGGATCCTGTGGGTGTGAGGATACTGTGGGGATACATATATTCTAATACAGAGAAAATTCAACGGCTGTCTGTGTGTCTGTGAGACGACACATTTTTTTTCCCCGAGAGTTTATGTGCATTTCTTTCTTCATGAATGCTTTTGCAATGTTGCGAGGTACCACCACTTTGAATGACAAAGTATTTTATCGTGTAACATTGATATTATTCCTGATATTCCATTTGACTCCACTTGTAGACAGTCAATACAGATACCTTTTTTTGCTGCCACTAATAATTACAGAAAGAGTTCTACATTAGATTCTCACTGTCTTCTCAGGACAATGGGAGAACTATGTTTTGCACTTCGTCTTTCAGTGTCATTAGGCTGAGTGGCTAGATTGCCTGTTGCCAATAATTCAAAACAAACACCTGCAGGCCATCTGTCGGGTTTCGTGCCCAGTTTTTTATTGAATCAAACATTATACCAAAAATAAAAATGTCCATTGAGCCGCTGTTACCACTTCAAGTACTTTGAAATCCCCCGTTAAAAGTGTATGGTTGTTAATTTGCATTTTTTTAAATGAAGATAATGACAATAAAACAAACAAATAGAAATAATGATCATAATGATGATGATGATGATGATGATGATGATGATGATGATGATGATGATGATGATGATATAACAACATCATCATGAACAATAACAGTAACATGAACAGCAACAGCAATGATAATTTTTAAGAGGTAAGGTAAGGTGATGTTGCTTATAGCCCAGCTAGCCGACCGCAAAGAAAGATAATTATAAGAAGGAAAGAGGAGGAGAACAATAGCAATTGTAGGAGGACTTGTAATAGTAGTAGCAGTACTTGTAGTAGTAGCAGCAGCAGCAGGAGCAGCAGCAGCAGCAGCAGCAGCGGTAGTAGTAGTAGTAGTAGTAGTAGTAGTAGTAGTAGTAGTAGTAGTAGTAGTAGTAACAGGGCCTGAAAATGGTTAAAGGAATCGTCCGATTTACACTAGACATAATGACTGCCTTATCACTGGTTTTCTTGAAAGCATATACGGGTACCGGGTAAAACTTATGAACACAGTGCAAAAATGCATTCCAAATGCACTCAGTGTATTCAACGTCTCAAAGTTTGAATGAATTCAAACAAGAAGGAAAAAAAAAAAAAAAAGTCCAAGATGTACTAACTTTCTGCCATTTCTTTGCCTCCAAGGTAGAATTTCTGGAGACGAGAATGCTGCATTGGAAAGCGAAAGGTGAGAAATTTGTATCGACCGACATGTAAGGTTCGCCTGTCTGTCAGCCTGTCTGCGTGTCCGTCTGCTTGCCTGTTTTTTCAGTCTGCTTGTCCGCCAGTCTCCTGGCCTACCAGTCTGTCTGTCTGTCTGCTTGTTTGGTTGCATGTATACTTCAATTTCTGTTCGCTTTATCTCTTTTTTATATTTGTCACCGTGCATAAATATCTGTGACCTCTCTGTCGTCTGTCTGTCTGTCTGTCTGTCTGTCTGTCTGGTCTCTGTCTGTCTTCTCTGTCTCTCTCTCTCTCTCTCTCTCTCTTCTCTCTCTCTCTCTCTCTCTCTCGCAAGGACAGATTGGAAGAACTCTGTGGCTAAAACTCAATCCTTGAACGAAATGTAAAGTTTTTTTGAGTTCTGAGTTCTCTCTCTGTCTCTGTCTCTGTCTCTCTCTTCCTGTCTCTCTCTCCTCTCCCTTCTGACCTCTCTCTCCTCTCCTCCTCTCTCCCTTTTTTCTCTCTCTCCCTCTATCTCTCTCCCTCTTTCTCTCCTCTCTCTCTCCTTCCCTCTCCTCTCTCTCCTCCCTCCCTCCTCTCTC
>JADBJO010021589.1:12500-29299 GCA_016801955.1 Conus betulinus
GTCTCAACCTTGCAGTTTCCTGTTATGTCTGAACTGCCTCTGAGATTCTACCTTGCAGCACCTGTTATGTCTGAACTGTCTCTGAGATTCTCAGCTTGTAGATATCTCCACGCCAGTTTTCCAAACCCTTTCAACATCGCAAAAATCAAACCCCAGTTCGTAGATTGGACGACATCGCTGATTGTCATAATTTCAGGATTTCTGTGTTGTCTGTTCCATCAAAACTTACAGAAGATCGCAAAAAGAATACACTCACAGTCTTTTTGACAAAATTTAACTTGTTTCATCCAAATTATTATAGACCCAGGAACTATTTTTAGATTTTTTTTTAACGAAACTGTTTCCAGTTTTCCCACGTGGTCTCTCCGGAGTTAGACTTTTTCCCTGGGTTTTTTTTTTTTAAACAACCATCGATTTGTTTGTCATATCCCCCCACCACCCCACCCTCCCCCTTCACTCGCACCCCCACCCAACTGGCACCCACCCCTCACGGGCACCCCCCCTCCCTTCCCCCCCCCACTCTTAGCCAACATGTTCAAATGTGATTAGGTCTTTAGTTCTTCGTTGATCTTTTTTTTATAATTTTGATGTTAGTCTTCACCTTCACTCACTCATTAATCCATTTTCATATTTCTTCCTAGATTACACCGGCCTAAACGTTCGATTGGAAAAAGAAGATATGCAAGAAAAAAACGTCACTGGCGGGGAAGTTGCAACCGTTTTCTTTACCCCCATTCACTTGCAAGATGAAAGGTCAGTGCACTCCAAAGAGAGGGGGACTAGCACACGCCTTTTGCTGAGGCCCTCAACAAAAAGAGGGTAGGTTCCTGAGGCTGGCCGCCCGAAGACTCCCTCAACTCCAAAAAGCAAAAGACGGAGAGGTACGGGGTCCATTGAACCGGAACAAGACCGTATACATTCGTGGGTAGTATATAGTACTTTGTGACATCTCTTTAGATCTGGGGGCCTGACAGGATGCTACAAAGCGAGTTACGACAACCACACTGTGTTGAGGTAAGATGACAACCAGGAACATCTGTGAAACTAGGTTCAACAAAGTTCATGCTGGTTAACACTGTGTCGCCCTGTATACGAACACATGGCAAACTGATCTGATGGCCCTTGAACAGGGGAGAATGTCCACAGCATAGACTTGCTAGGACGTTGAGAAACTCTGGTCCCTCAATCAGAGGACCCTCTCACCTGTACCTACACCCCTCGATGCCTTTCTGGCCTCTAACTGTATCAGAGGGTCCTGGATCAGGGGGATTCCTGGATAGTGAGATTGTATGAAACGGCCACTTAGCCCGTTGTGTAGTACATAATAACGATTCTTCACGAAGGGTCTGTTTCCTACATTGGGAGAATAACTGTATCATTCTGCCTTATATCCTGATGCAATAGGCAAGTCCTCCTGATTCAAACAGAAACACCCTGTATTAATCCATCCTGCGTAACAATAATATGCAAAAGGCAATCCCAAATCAACAATAAAACTACTCCTGTATCATCCTGCGTTCATCTATAAGAATGACTCACACAAGTCCCAAATCAAAAAAAAACAGAAAAAACACAGTATCAGTCCAATCACTCACCTCATCCAAGAGTAAAATAATCAATCACCCTGTGAGACGGTCATTAAAATGCAAACGGTATCCTTCCTCTGAATCAGCAAAGTACCATCATCGACCCGTGCATGACTAAGAATGCAAAACTGTAATGTCCCGTCACTGAATCAAACACAACACCTTTGAGCATACAACATTCAACCCCCTATCATCACAAGTACTGTGTAATTAACAAACGGACCCACCTGGTGTGGTAAAACAATACTAGACCCCCTGCCAAACAGTTTAGTGTAGTCCCTGAATCAAAACAACAGTACCACTCACACTGGGTACTACAAATGTAACAACCACCTTGTAGCTGTTTGGATGGATAAAAAGATAACGTGCCCACTTAAAAGCCACCATTCGAAGGCCAGTGGCGCTTGGTAGTGTACCGATACAATGTATTCTGCACACCCACAACAGAAAACCCACAAAGATGTGAAGGAAATGTCTTCAGGAATTATGGAGGATCAGGACGATACACCCCACCCCCACAGATTCACTCCCTCATGCAGCCCAGTTCAACTTCAAAACCCACGCCATTTGCGAGGAACTGAGAGCAGGGGTATGCCTCTGTCCCTTCCAAGGGCCGCGTACAGAAAAGTGCAGCCCCTTGTGTCACCATCTATACAGACAGCGGGATGGTCAGTAGTTTTCTTCCGTTCAGGAAAACTGTTCCCATTTGGACCCCAAACTTGTTGAACGAGTTCAAGTTTTAGAAGAAGGTTCTCCAGGGATGGTTTCCTCATCTTTGGATTCTGTCTGGATGTCCTCAGGGAATTTTTTTGTTTTTTTTTTGTTCTACCAGAGTACAGGTACCACCGGGAGGACAGGTGACAATCACTCCTCACCTCACACTCAAAAACATCACCCGCTAAGTCAGGGGTACTCCAATCCCTAACTGATAATACTTGCTATTCCCTCGGATCCTCTAGTATTATTTCCCTCTTAATTTCTTTCCGGGATTTCTAAGCTAGATTTTCGTCCGCACTAGATTTTCGGCGTCACCATTTAGTGAACTTTTTTGGGGGGGAGGGGGGGGGGGGGGGTTGGCGGGGGGGGGGGGGGTACTCATCGTGTCAAGGCTCGTGTAGTAGTCGCATTTCGCCTCCTAAGACATGTCTAAAGACGAACCTAGCGTGAGTGCGAGCGATCGATGTTGGCCTCATCCATATCCTATGACACACGGTGACTACACCGTCCACCGAGAGGTGGCATGAAGATCTTTCTCGTTGAAAGACCACGCCTCGGCGACTTTTTTTGAAGGATGCGATTCACGGAACATGGCCTTCCATCTAACAGTTGTCATGTTCCAGGAGCTGGAATGGGAATGAGTCTCTACACAGGAGTTAAAACTCTTACAGCAGAGAACACCCTCTTGCCTACCTTGGCTTGTCTCGGGTTGGGAAATCGAATCTAAAACCATGGAAAGATAATGTAAGGGCGTGCCTGCTGGGGACCCATGTACACTATTTATTTGTCACCAATGAATTCCTGGTTTGAATGATTCCAGTACTAAAATACATTTTTTCCCAAGCATTCCTCTGCCTAGAGCACAGATCGCCAAGTTCCACAGTGTTCAAACTTACCAGGCCTCTACAGGAGCAAACATATGCAATTTTCTAATGCTTTCTCTGTCTACGCAATGCCAAGAAACTTTTTCTAATGTTCTCTATCTGGTCCCAATACCAAACTTTCCAAAGAGACTGTCCTCTCGAGTCACCTACCTGGTCCAACATAGAAAACGCTTTTCCAACGCTTTCTTCTCTACCTGGTTCACATCATTCCAAAATACTTTCCAAACGTTTTGTGAATCTCTATCCCCCCCAGTATTAAATTTTCCGAACAGCATTATCGCTAGAATTACCAATAAGAAAAGTTTTAACCAGGCTCTTAAGTGTTGTCATAGCACATACCAAATTTTCTAACAGGTTCTTCTTCTGTACTACTATAACCAACCGGCACCAACTTCCAACGCTTTCTCTTCCCGGTCAAGCAAAAAACTTTTCCAACGCTTTCTCTACTGTTCCAACATAAAACTTTCAACGCGTTCTCGGCTTGGTTCATCATCCGACAACTTCAACACGCCGCTTTCTCTAACTGGGGCCAATACCCCTAATTTTCCAAAGCTTGCTCTGCCGAGCATATAATAGCCGAACTTTTTAAAATGCTTTTACCATTCTCTGGACAAACCTCCTTTGCCAATGTCACTGTATGACCTCCAGAGAATGAAGCGTCTACGATTTTTAAATGATTTAGTCCAAACCTAATCTCTCATTCGTTAATCCTTTTAAGGGACAAACCTGCTAGCCTTACCCACCTGTTCCAGATCAACTTCTACTTTACTTCATGCAATCTACAAACATCAAACTTTTTTTTTTTATCTTACGTCTTTCTTCTTCATAGGATCCCAAATACTCAAAATCCGCTCTAGTCCTACGTGCCATCGGTCCCCTCTTCTGCTTCCAGCTCCTCACTCCAACTCTCAAACTCTTCAGCGTACCTCTCCGGGTGGGGGGGGCGGGCCTGTGGACCATACCCAAATTTTCGCAAAAGTTTCTCTGCGAGAAATATCCCCGAACTTCAATGATCCTAATCTGACAAACCCCTGCCCGCCCCTGTCTACTGTCCCCTCCCCTAGAGATCCATCCCCCCCCCCCAGGGTACTTACGATCTCTCCCCTTTTTAGTTCCCTCCCTCCCCGCCCTCTCTGGAATTAATCTCTCGTCCGTCCTCTCTCCTCCCGACACAGGCTCGTGCTGACTCTACTCTTCGTCCAGTCAACTCTTCTCTCTCTCTCTATCTAACGGCCTCTCTCTCCAAGAAATTTAAAAAAAAATCTTAATCTAACTCTCCCCTACCCCCTCCTCTTACTCTCCCTCTCCTCTGTTCTCTCTCTCCTCTCACCCTCCCTCCCCCCCTTCTGCTCTCTCTCTCTTTCTTCCTTGTGTACTACTTAACACGTACCGTACACCTGACCTACTACTCTACCAAAACATTAACTAAACTAACTGTCTTTCCGTTCTTTGCATTGTCACTTTTCCGCTCATATTGAGTGCATACGCAGCTTTTGCGTTAAGAATATCACACGCACTACGCACGCAACGCACGCCACGGCACGCATGCATTACTTTCCCTGAAATCCTTGCACGTCCGTAGAAAAATACTGTCGTGCTACGAAACAGAACCTTGCACAGACATCCTTTGCTTTGTTAGCGGTCGCGTATGCATCTTAAGTTTGATGTTGACTGCTGTAATGGTAACAGCGTGCTACCTGTCAGAGCCGAGGTAATTTATTTTTCTTAAACGATTAGCACACTCAGTGTGCTGTGTGTGTGTGTTTGTGTTGGTGTCCGTGTGTGTGGCTTGTGGTTGGGTGTGTGTGTCGTGGTGTGTGTTGTGTGTGTTGTGTGGTGTGTGGGTGTGTTGTGTGCAGGACAGGGGAAAAAACCGTGTATGGGCTTTCTTAGTGCACTAAGGTGATGCTATTTGGTACGCTAGTGCCTAACACACCAAGGTTCGGCACTCTGTGCACGTCATACCGCGCATATGCGCACTCCAGCCACCCCCAAACCTTCACACTGTCTTTGGGAATGGGAATGGGGATGTCACACGAATTCGTTTCTTACATAACACGATTCTCTTGACTCCGACAAACCAGAAATACATATTTCTATACTAACGTATAATTACGCATGAGACGCCCTTGGTTGACTGGCTCCAGGTTTCAGGACTGGGTCTTTCGTGGTCGTCTCTGGGGGGAACTCGACGTAGAAATCTTCTTCTTGTCTCTTTCACCCACCTCTGGGTTTCAAACTCAGTCTTTTCTTTTCACCACAGCTTGTCTTTCAACCCTAAGACCCTCGCTGTCTCTTCTGTTTACCCCAGGACACTGTCACTTCTTTCCTCTCACCCAACCCTCAACCCTCTGTCCTGCTCACTCTTCTCTCTCCTCTCTCTCCTCTGTTCTTCTCTCTCTCGTGGTGTTCTTCTCCTCTCCCCTGTCACGGATTTCCCTTTGGGCCATGCCTTTGTCCATGTTTGCTTCTCCACCACCTTGTTCACAAGTACACTGAATTCCCCTTTCGCTACATTCTTCCACACATCAGCATTTACACACACATCCCTACCTAATTGCTTAGGAAACAGCCACTTGGCACCAAATGGACATCGAAAATTCCCGCCGACTCCGGGAGCCACTTTAACACAGTAATTTATCCTAGAGAAAGCTACGACAACAACGTCCACACGCATTCAACTAGCCTGACAAAGCATCAACACAGTGCCCCACGGCAATACCATCTGAACAAGCCCAAGACTCCTGCTCTTCAAGGTCTGTTTACAAAGCAACCTCAGCTGACTGAGTATTTAGCGCCACACTCGATGCTCCGAGGTCCTAGTGGTTACATTTCCCTCCCTTTCGCTATCGGGAAGGTTCGAACTCGGGAGGGTCCTCACTACCTTAGGTGCCATCTGTCACGTGACAATTGCCTGACCACTTCAACTCCTTGACACAGTTCGACTGTATGCGCTAGGTGAGGGGCGTACTGCTAATCGGCCCATCACCTATTTCTCTCTCCACCACGTGCGGCTTTCCTTTCCTCTAAAGCGCTTAAGGCCCTTTGTGAGAGGTTTCGCTCCCTTGAGTACTTTGTGTCCTAAAGTTGGTGTGTGTGTGTGTGTGTGTGTGTGTGGTGACAAAGAGATGTGTGTGTGTTGTCGTGGTTGTGTGTGTGTGTGTGGGGGTGTGTGTGTGCTGGGTTGTGTGGTGTGGTGATGACCTAACACGATATTTTCATCTATGCATGATCTTTAAAGGGGCGGACCAAGGTCCATAGGCTTTGAGCTCTTCCACCATTGACAACGAAGGTCGTGGTTTCAACGCGAGCACCTGTTACGACGCCGCCCACTGTCCCGGCCACTTCTCCTCCTCCCTCAAGGAAAGACTGCAGCAGGTGCTTTTCCACGCGTGCCCCCCATTCCTGCACAGTAACCTCCAAGCTCTGGCGTCCAGCAGCCCGGCGCGTGACGTCACACAAGTACATTTTCGTCACAGGCGCGTCATCCAATCACTACAATGAAATGCAGGCGCTTCTGAACAACGTGTTCCAACACTTTGTTTTCCTCTCATGAAGGGGAAGGATTATACTTTCGTGGTCTACGATCTGGGTCTCACGCCAAACGAAAGGAAGCTGGTGAGATGGGGTTTTGTCCAGTTCAGATGGGCTTGTTTCAAAGGCCAGTGCATATCTTCTAATATTTGAAGAAAAGTTCCAATAGCAACCAAGTCAAAAACAGCAGGAGCAGCACTTGATTCCGCCGAAGTCTAAATATCCCAATCCGAAGGAAGATAGCAGATGAATCAGTTAACCCGTGATGTACGGAAGTATTGATAGATAAATAGGACAGACGTGGGGGAAAAAAGGCAGAGCCTGAACAACATCGATTCAGTCCTTTCTGTGTGAAATCCTCTTCATTTTCGAAAATTAACAGGATGAATAGAGTCTTAAAAGGCCACTGGTCACACTGCAAGTCTTTCCAAATTAAAGTTCAGTCATATTGTTTTTCTCTTGGTCGTCTCTAAGCTCCAAAAATGGTAAAGCTCTATGATCGGTCGGTGGGAAACCTCGGCATTACCGCAAACGACATTTCAGGTTTGTGCTTATCTGTGAAAAAACAGTTGCGAATATTTTTACCAGAAATTTGCCAGTTCTGTAACATTATTGCTATGCCACACGTTTCAACGCCCAGCTTGCGCTGAAGTGAATGGAGATAAGTGATTGCTGGTCATTTTCGTTGTCCTGATTGCTTTGTTTTCTTGCCTGAAGAAGACTTAAGAGGTCGAAAACGCGTCGTGTTTTGTCTTGTGATTCGATTGTCCACATTTTTTTTGTGGCGGTGTGCTAACATTAATATTGAAAATTCGTTTCATAAAAGTTTCGCTTTTGTTTTTCTTTGCTTTTTGAGGATGTCTTGTGTCATACATATGGCATGTGACACGTAGTGACATATACAGGGGAAAAAAGTGTTCACAACCATTCTTTTTAAGCCAAAGTTTCAACTGTACATAAATGAAAACAAAAAAAGGACGCTCTTTATGAGGAACATGAAAGAGCAACACTTCCTCCACCATGACAAGAATTGTTGCATCAACGTGTAAGAACTTGTTTTAGACTTTTAATAAACAACAGGTGAAATCGTCCAAAACCTTCAGGTGTGGTTTCCTGGGGGTACAACAATGATAAGAAGAAAGTATGCAAGAGAAGGTGTTCGTTGGTCCTTTTTTCCCCCCATAAGCTTATCTGTTACAGTTATAAGGATTCATTTGTTACTTATGTGGGTGGGTAGTTACATACGTGGTTATTAGTGTTGATTGTTCTATTGTAGAGCTCCGAATTTGCGCGTGTTCCAAGTTGCATTGAGTTAGCCTTATTGAGCTTTTGTAGTATCCTAAATCGAGAGAAAACACAACTACTTGTCACACACACACACACACACACACACACAACACACACACACACACACACACACACGACTGAACCATCATGTTTTTTTGACGCCACAATCTTTGACAAATGAGAACCCAGTTTGTTCAAAAGCATATACAGAGAGACAAGCGAGCAGGCCATTCATTATTATTCTTCCTATCTAAGCGTGCCGTTGGAAAGCTCCTCTCACGGCTCTGAGGGTACAGCAAGCTCCTTTGTCGTCAAGGAAAGCGGAAACCACATTGAACTCTGTCGGAACACGAGAACTGAAAGTACGAAAAAAAGCTGACGACTTGATGTTGTTCCTGGCAGCTTCATGAACGTGCTGATACACGCTTGATGATTTGACATGTAAGATGAAGCCGTTCTTTTCCGCTCGCCAAGTTTTTTTCTTTTGATAAGAAGCTCGGGTCCCAATCTTGCTTCTTCTCTTCTCTCTTTCTATTGATTTTGTGTTTGTTTGTTTTTATAATTTTTTTTTTAGTCTCACAGTCAATAACAACAGTAAATACCGTGATGTCCCAGTGTGATAGAAGAAACTTGGTCTTAAAATAGAGCTAGGCTAAACAACCCTGCAGAGTTCTCTCAGAAATGAGGCAACACGCGTGGACTATAGTTATGGCCCTTTCATACTTATGTTTCTTTAACTGCTTACGCAGCGAGTGACTAAGAGGAACGCGTTTTTGACACTTTTGTGTGTTCAGGTGGAATCTGTCTGTGCAGGTGCATGCAATGGAATCTGTCCACTCCCTATGTTGCAGACAGAGAAGCACTGTCGCTGTACTGTGATCGACTTCCCCTTTGACGGATTGCCTCCCTTTGTCCGTCAGCTCAAATGTTACTCCTGGAAACCCCTCGTTGTGGCCGTAAGTACCTGGAGCTAGGTTTGTGTCACGTGATTAGCACTGCTTGAGACCAAAATACCTCTGTTGAGAAGATCTACCACACCTTTTAAAGTCATCACCAATGCCCAAAACATCAAAGGCCTGTAACACGTAATGAGAGTAATATAAGTATCCATAATAACAGTAATAATAATTCATCGGCTATGGACCTTAACATTGTTGGTGATATTTCTGCCTTTCATGTTGCTCAGCCATCCTGATCGTTGTTAATTAATTGATGAATAACTTTGCCGAGTCTTTCCGCTCTAAAACTTTTGCTAGAATTATATGATATGTAATAAGTCAAGGTTTTTCGGTCTCAGTAAGTTAACTGATCTCTTTCTAAGTCTTCTCCTTTGTGTAATAAAGTTAATGATTCCTTGTCTTTCCATGTATGATAATTCACCTTTATGAAAGGATACCATAAAGGAAAAGTGCGACTAATCGGCCTAGTTTACCCTGGAAGAATTTGAAGAATTCTACTGTGATTCCGTCACAACCTGGTGCCGAACTATTACCTAGTTTACGAAGCGCATGATTTGATGTTTTCTCTAAGGTAACCAGTCTTTCACACTGAGCACTATCGTTATCTTCACAAAATGGAAAAAAAAAAAACCTTCTGACTCTATGAATTTGTTAGTCGCCTCTATAACATTTTCTGCGGATGTTCTCTGGCTGTACAGATTTTCATAAAACGAGACGTCACCTGACCGACCACCTTACTCACAAAGTAGCTGACCCGTCACCTCATCACACACGCACTCGCTTACTCACTTCATCAGTCAAACAGCTTACTAGTTCTAAGTGCCAGTCCGAGCACAACATGTCCACTGGAAAGATTTCGTAACCCCGCCCGCCCACCCTAAACCCCCCCCCCCCCCCCCCTCCCCTCTTCTACTTGTACTAGACCAAATTGAGATTCATTCTTCGTAATCGTGCGAGACGTCAGGACAGTAATATCATGCCTATTCTAAGTAATATCTAGAACATTGCAAGACAAAAGTAGTTTTTGTTCGAGACCATTTCCTTGAATTGTGTCAATGTTTGTTCATTTATTCGTTGTTTATTGGATTGATTGTTTCTGGTTTTGTTTTTCTGTCAGTAAAATGCACAATATTTGTTTTGGATTGATTGTTTCTGTTTTGGTTTTCTGTCAGTAAATGCACAATACAGCTGCTTTTTTTCCCTGTGTAAATGTAAACTAAAACTTTTGTTTCAAAAAAGCAAAGCAAAGGAAAACAAATGATTGAGTGAAGGGCGAACAGAGAATGTAACATCTAGCAGTAGTTACAACAGCTCAGAAAACAACAGCAGCAGCGCCAACCGTCATTGTGTAGTAGTAGTAGTAGTAGTAGTAGTAGTAGTAGTAGTAGTAGTAGTAGTAGTGGTGGTGGTGGTGGTGGTGGTGATGGTAGTTAGTAGTAGTAGTAGTAGTAGAAGCATGTGTAGCAGCAGTAGTTGTTGTACTAGCAGCAGCAGCAGCTGCTGCTGCTGCAACAACAGCAGGAGGAGGAGGAGTTGTAGTAGTAAAAATCGAAGTAGCAGCAGTGGGAGTGGCAGCAGAAGCCTCATCAGCATCAGCACTGGCAGTGCTCTGGTTGGAAACAACAGAACAGGGAGGAGCTATAGTGAGCCTTATCTGGTGGCCTATTAGGAATAACAGTCCACACAACTGCGCTAGTGTTTCTCTCTTAATTTTTTCTTCTCATCATCATCATCATCATCATCATCATCATCAATCATCATCAACATTAGTGACAGCAGGTCTTCATATTGTAATTGAATTTAGTCGTTGTACTTGCAGCATCAGCAGCAATAGCAGCACCAGTAGCACTAGTAGTAGTAGTAGTAGTAGTAGTAGTAGTAGTAGTAGTAGTAGTAGTAGTGGTGGGTGGTAGTAGTAGTAATGGTAGTGGTGGTGGTAGTGGTGGGTGGTGGTGGTGGTGGTAGCAGCAGTAAGAATTAAGCTGTAGTAGTAGAAGTAGAGAAGCTGTAGTAGTACTAGATTTAGAACTACTAGTAGTAATAGTGTTATTAGTAGTAGCAGCGGCAGCAGTAGCAGTAGCCGTAAGAGTGATGGGTGGTAGTAGCAGTAGTAGTAGTAGTAGTAGCAGTTACAGGAGCAGCAGCAACAGTAGTAGTAGCAGTAGTAGTAGAAGCAGCAGTAGTAGTAGCAGCAGTAGTAGTAGTAGTAGTAGCAGCAGCAGCAGCAGCCGTAGTAATAGTAGTAGTAGTAGTAAAAGTAGCAGTAGTAGTAGTACCCCCACCACCACCACCACTACCAGTAGCAGGATAGCAGTTCAGTTCAGTGGTTTACTTAATGTCTTTTCATCGCCAAATGATATTAGACACTGTTCAAAAAAAAAAAAAAACAAAAAAAAAAAACAAACCTTCACATTCAACTTATCTAGTACTTGCAAAGCCACATCTGATATGTGCATTACATAAGTGAAATACCCTAGTGGTACACAAAGTTGTGATCTTTACAAAAATTTTGCAACCTGTGACTGCGAAATAAACATAGCAATTTCAGCAACACATGAACCATATAAGACAGTATTGACATTTATTAAAGTTATTCATCTCAATACCTCTCTCCTGATAGAGCGAGGTCAACACTGAGCATGCAAACAAAAGATGGCGCACAGAAATGTTTTCTCTGCGGCTCAATTCTTCGGTGACTACCTCTGCCAGTACGCGCCTTTCGGTGAAAATGGCAACGGGACTGGGATTCTATTACAACGACAGGTAATGTCAGTGATGGAAGGTGCGCGCATGCGCGCGTGTGTGTGTGGTGTGTGTGTGTGTGTGTGTGTGTGGTGTGTGTGTGTGTGTGTGTGTGGACAAATCATCATCAAAATCACTTATCAAAGTCACAGTACTGTGCACAAGTCAAGGCAGTGAGGTTGATCTTTGCATCCAGTGCATCACAGATCGCTTCGCAAGGGCCTGTCAACGCTTTGGACTTGCAGTGTCTTGGTCAGACCGAGGCCATGTTCCACCCTCCACCGTCCGCTGCTGGCAGTGCTTCACCATCACCTGTCGTCATCAACAACACCCAGAGATCAACACTGTGGACACGTTCTGCTATTGGGCAGCACTGTCAGCAGCAATGGATCTCTGAATGCAGAAGTGATGTTGCGCATCTAAAAGGCCAGCTCTGCCTTGGCAGACTCTCAAAGAGTCTGTGGCAAGACCATGGCATCAGATTGCGCACAAAAGTTGCCGTGTACAGAGCTGTGGTTCTGAGTGCTCTTCTCTACTGTTTGTGAGACTTTGACCACATACCGCCGACACATCCAACAACTCGAACAGTTCCATCAACGATTCTTGCGCAAGATCTGCAGCATTTAAATTGTAAGACAGAATGTCCAACCTACAGGTCCTGAAGAAGTGTGGCTTACCCAGCACTGAGTGTATACTCATCAAAAGCCAGGTCCGATGTACAGGACATGTTGTCCGTATGGAGGACAGCAGAATTCTAAAGGTGCTGCTCTACGGACAACTGACGGAAGGACAACATGACCAAGGAAGGCCTCTCAAGAGATACAAAGACACCCTGAAGGCCAAACTCAGAAGCTGCAACATCGACACTGCTTCCTATGAAGATGTCGCCCTTGACAGAACACAGTGGAAGCAACAGTGTACCCAGGCACAAAAACATTTGAGCGCAACAGAGCAGCTGCCATCCAGGAAAAGAGGAATCAGAGACCATGGGGCCCATCCTTGCAGGACTCCATTCCATGCAGCGTCTGTGGAAGACTTTGTGCCTCAGGAATTGGTCTTCATTTTGCATATGAGGACCCACATCAGCAGATGACCTGCCTGCCTATTCATCCGTCGGATACGACGGGAAAATCCATCAACACACAATAAAGCCATCTTTACTCTGCTTCCCGAGTCGTCACAGTCAACTATGAAAACTAAGACAAGTGGTGAAATATATGCTAAGGCAATTACATCAGTTTGTAATGGACATTTCTTCACCATTTAAGAACCTTTTCCCTTCTGAATTATATCATGATCTAATTCATTTAGAATAAAGAAAAATGCCAAAGTTGCACACACACACACACACACACACACAACACACACACACACACACACACACACCACACAAAGGAATAAAGTAAATTCCATGAAGAGAAAAACAAAGAACAATATTTTTCAAAATTAGTTTCGTCTTCTCAAAATTCAAACTTAATTTGGAAAGCTATCAATCTCTTGACTAACAATAATTCAAGAATGCAAAATCCATAAAAGAAATATCACCAGAAGACTTCAAACTTTCATTTTGCAAATATAACTAAGGATGTTATGTAAATGATAAAACTACGTACAATGATCTATGTATGTTAGAAAAATACTGTCGATGTAAAAAACATTTCTTCGTGTTTTGACATACCACCCTTGTCAATACATGAAGTATTTGATTATTTAACACACTTAAAACAGTCAGGGATAAGGGACTTAGATGGAATTGATAGCAAGATACTAAAATCGCTTCATTGAGCATTGCTGAGACACTGCTCACTACGTTTATAATTTGTGTATTGATAAAAGCCACTTTCCCTTAAGATTTAAAAAAGTTATACCTTTATATAAAAAAGGTGATCCCACCAATCTCTCAAACTACAGACCTATCTCAATATGATCCCCGTTGTCTAAACCACTCGAAAAACATGTTCAAAAGACACCTACATTCTCATCTTAAATATTACGATCTGATTCATTAAAATCAATCAGGTTTTTCGAGAAAATCACTCTTGTCACACTGCTCTTATACAACTTATGATAGATGTCTTACGAATATTAACAATAATGACCTTACTGGAATTGATTTGTAGATTTTGCAAAAGCGTTTGACGTTATAACCACTCCCTTCTAATAAAAAAAGCTTATGTGTTACAAAGTTTCCAATACAGCCTTAAAATTCTTTACCCTCGTTTCTCTCTGATCGTCAACAGCTTGTTGAAATCAACTCCCAAAAGGTCAAAGTTACTCCTTTACAATTTGTCCCTCAGGGGTCAGTAAGGGGACCCTTACTCTCTTTCTATTTATATAAATGACTTACCATTGTTTACTGAATGTTTGTGAAATGTGTGCTGATGATACCTCATTACAATCTCACAGTAGTAACCCTACTGAACTGGTAAATGACCTGCAGAAAAATATCAAACAAGCTAATTACATGGACAGAAATGAATCACATGTCCCTCAATGCTAGTAAAACCAAATGCATGTATGTCACTACACGCCCAAAAACGACAGAAAATGAAATCCTCATTTGCGCCATTACATGCCCAAGGACAAAAGATTGAAGGGTACATCGCATAAGTTTTAGGTGTTATCATTGAAAACGATTTATCTTGGTCTTACCACATTGCGGATCTTGGAAAACGTATTTCTAAGAGAATATATCAACTTTCAAAGATAAAAATTTCTAAATCTTCACTCCAGAAAGATTTTCTTTCATGCGCACATTCTTTCTCTTATCAATTATGCATCCACGTTATGGGATAATGCCAGTGAAACTAATCTGAAACTAGTAAGTCGTCTGCATAAAGGGCCATTAAATTAATTCAGTTGAAATCCAATACCTTGACAAAGAGTGATTACAAAACTTTAAATATTCTTCCATTTAAAGACAGACTCTACTTAAACAAATGCTTGAGCATGTACAATGTAATGAATGGATCAGCCCCGAAGATAATCTTTGAAAGCTTTGTCTTCAATAGTTACAGACATACACATAACTGTGTCTCTTCCCAGACCTCGATGTAATCTTTATAAATCAAGTTTCTGTACAGTTATTTATTTGCATGGAAGAAATTTGTGTGCTTTTAATTTTTTTTTTTTTTTTTTTTTTTGATTTTGTCGTTATATGTTCAATTAGTTTCTTTCTTGTTTATGAGGGCAGGATGTAAAAAGCTGGAAAGCTTATTCTTTAACCCTCAGTAAAGATAATTTGACTTTACTTGACTTGATTTGACAAACACAGAGGACAGACAGACAGACAGACAGACAGAGAGTAAGAATTAGACTCTCTGTTTATTCGTTTATTTATGAATTTTTGTTTATCATTTATTCATTATATTTATTTGTTTATCTTTTACTTCTTTATTTGTTTATTAAGCTCTTTCTTTCTTTCTTTGTGGTGGGTGTTCTGTGACCCAGGTTCATGAGGGAGGCCATAATGCTGCCCTGGCTGTCCTGCGCTTTCAACACGGACTGCATGTGTGTTGAAGAACTCCTTGGAGCTCCGAAAAGTGTGGCAAACGGAAGATCCCCCGCTACGGCACCTGCCCACCGCTACGAACAGTCCAGCATAGGCATGATCTTCTCCAAGCCTCTTTCTGGAGAACCGACCCATGCTGTACGTGCCCAGGGGCACTGTCGGGATTGGAGGGGCCATACCATGGAATGGTTTTTTCGAATCCGCCCCGGATCAGGCTGATCCTCAAGTCTTCACCTCAAGTTGAAGACCGTTCTCCCCACCCTCCCCTCTCCCCCACCACACACACACACCCACACACACACACACACACACACACACCACATACACACACAAACCGTCCCCTTCCTGCACAAGGTATACTTACAGCCACACGTCACTGTCACCACTCTCAGTACACTGCATGGTTTATAACATCACGTGACCGTCACAATCCGCCCATTACTGGTCGGCTTGTCACATCACGTGACTTTGTCCTAATCCATCCTGTACGGATTGGTTTATCGCATCACGTGACTGTCACGACCCACTCTGTACCGGTTTGGTTTCTCCTCACATCACGGGACTGTGAGCGACCACCCTGTACAGGTTGGTTTCACATCCACGTGACTGTCAACGACTCGCGGTTCATCACATCACGTGGGAACTGTCCGTGATGCACATATACGGGCTGTATGTAGGTAGGGGGGGTGAACATGCGTGGTCTTTGTAATATTTACATGGTGCCTATTTTGAATTGCTGGTGTGTTGTGTGTGCGTGTGTGTGTGTGTGTGTGTGTGTGTGTGGTGTGTGTGTGTTGTGTGTGTGCTGTGATACCTTCCCTGCCGGCTGCAATGCTATTTACGGTCCTCCCTGTCACCGATGTTAATCTGACAGTAAAGTGGTTTCAGTCAGTCAGTGTGTTGTGTGCTTGGTGCTGTGATACCTTTACCCTGACAGCTGCAATGCTATTTACGGTCTCCCCTGTCACAGACATTATGTGGCTGCCCTTATTGTTCTCCTTTGTCGGTCAGTAGAGTAGACTCTCCCTCTCCCCACCCTGTCTTTCTGTGAGCTTCGGGCCATTGGTACATCAACATTTTCACCAACTATGTACAATCCCATCGCATAATCGAATCATCAAACAACGCACCTGCCATGACAAACGCACGCTCCCGTACGCGCACGCGCGCCAACACTCACATACAGACGCGCGACGCGCAACACACACACACACACACACATCACACAGACGCGCACGCGCTCACAAACGCACACGGTCACCAGCTCCCACACCAACACACACGCGCACGCTTGTTCGCACATGCACGCACCAATGTCGCGCACGCACGAACACACACACCAACACCACACACCCACCACACACACACACACACACCACACACCAAGGTAACACAACGCATCACACACACATACTATCTCGTCTCTCTCCTCTAAACACACCGACAAACCCGGTATCTCTCTCTCTTAACCACACCACACACACACACACCAAACACCACACACACACACACACACACACACGCACACAAACCGTAAGCACGCATCATCCCACAGGAAACACAAATACAATGCCCAGCA